>JANFAB010000107.1:0-219120 GCA_024613165.1 Pisolithus albus
GGATATGATCGACAGACCGCAGTCACGATGATGATGACCCGTGGTGGATGACTAGTTGACTCCACAACCACCTGCTACTATTACTCTCCTGCCCGGCTTGTCACCATCGTATTTCAGGTCGGTCGCATTAACGGAAACGCGTGTGCAGACTAACACGTGTTTCTCCAATCCAGTTCCCCCACTCTGCGATCACATACGGTATTCGGTGGCTCCCCACATAGCCTTCCAGCCGTCATCCACGGGGAGCTTTTAACTTGCATAGGGGCATTCGATATGGTTATTGTTTGTGTAAAGATCAAAAGCAACCGGTCACCCTCCGGACCGGGACGACACTGCGGGCAACTCGGGCTAACAGGCTATGGATACAATTCAACGACTGCGAGCCTTCAAACCAGCTCCGTCCTTGTCAATGGCTCTTGCTGCGGCTGTTTCGGAATTGAGTTTCGGGGTACCGGAAAATCTCTCATCCGTAGCTGGCCCGAATGTTACCCCGTAGCTCGGTCCTCCATTCCGCTCCAAGTAGGGTATGTATCACTACCGTGAAGTTCATCGAAAAGTCGACAACTGCCGTATTGGTAGGCGACTGTGGTGCTTGCCAACATTCTTCCTTCTGGGTGCTGTTCAGTCGGTTACGCCACGCCCACTCCGCAGCTCAAGTAGGTGCACGAGGAACGAGGGTGTTGGGGTCAACCACACAGCCAATGGCTGCGGCTCCGAGGTTGATTGCGTTCACTCTAAAAAGTTGGGCGTCAACTGAAGATCTATCGCAACCACATGTATATCGCCGCACTTGGATATGCGGTCTGGGGTGTCCACTAACATCTCTCACACCTCGAATGGCATCTCATCGGTCAAGGGTAGTCGTTTTCTCGCGACGCCGCGTCTCTGTACCTGGAAATGGCTTTGACTTTTTCAGAATATGTCAGATCTAGGGTGTGGGTCACGGGCAAGCCTACATAAGCAGGCGCATCAACTACTGAGGCGATAAGGCTTGTAATCCGCGTGCCGACCCATTCGAACGTGATCGAAAAAACCTCCGACTAATACTCTTGACGTCGAGTGAGCCGGAGTTTTTCAACTTGAACATGTGTCAGGCTGACGTCCAGTACAAACCGGTATACAACGTGGTGCACCCTGGCCTTTTCTCCTTCGGCATCTCCAACGAAAAACGACATTTCTCTTACGTTGGGTCCGTCACTATCAAACGGAAAGATCGGCATCGCTCTGCCAACGCATCCCCTTCAAGTCGGACTTGAGCGTTGCTCCACCGTCTCACCAGTGAATCAGGGGCTCTATTACTAGCCGCCCACGAGGGAACTCGTACATGATGGCTGTAGTGTCGGTGGCATATCAAGGGGAAGGTTGCGCGACAGGCACTACTAACCTTGCGTACTAGGTTCAATACCTGCGGACTCTTGATCCGACGTACAACTTCCCCACATCTTCAGCTCCAAGGATGGATGTGTTCTCGGGGCTTATCATGGCATCTCCACAACTCATGGGGGTCACGGGATTTTAAGAACTTCACGCAAAAGGCTGTCATTTTGCGTCGCCCGATTGGATACCCGAGGAACTCAGCTCGAGGGATGATGAGATCGTTAAACTACTGCCCCCACTTGGTCTGTTGATCACAATAGTCTTGCGGAGTTAGCCTCCTGTTAGGTTACAATGGACGTCAAGGGTGACTGCGACTTGACTTTTTGGTCATCGACACCCCAACGCCGGGACTAATGCCTGCGAGATCTCTTATACACTTGCTTATCTCTGATACGGCGTTTAGCGGAAGCAGAGGTGAAGATGGCAAGAATGACGCCAACGATCGGGCTCCCCACTGATAATTCGGTGCTCCATCGATTCAGCCTGTACATATTAGTTCAACTGACCCTCTTACCCTCCGTGGTGGTCGGATTCCACGTTCCGGGGCGACACACTTTTGAATTGTGGAGGCATGCTAATCGAGATTAGTAACGATACGAACGACCATAGAATTTAGGGTTGACGTTGAGCGCTTGAGCCTCCACGCCATATATCGGACACGAGGGCCTGAGGGAAAAAAGCGTGGCTCTGTTTTTTTTTTTCCAAACGGCAAAGCACCCACTTCATCAGCGTCCTCGGTAATCGTCCTAAGATGCGAATGTCATCCTCGACAGATATCGCGTCTGATACGAGTTGGTCGGAGGGTTTTCGGATCTGTCGGCAACTTGGCGTTTTTTTGTTTTGATAATTGACCGTGTTGTTACATCAAACGAGTGTCGCGACTAAAGAAGGGGACCAACGTGCTTTGATCTCCCTCGTTTTTTTTTCTCTGCTTTCTGCATCCCTTGGGTGCTGACGCGAACGCATCGCCATACCAACGTACCCCGGTTTCGTGACATATAAAAAGAGACCAGAGTCTGCCATCTTTTTTTTTCTAACCTCAGCCCTCGTACTCTCTCGCTTCTTGCGTTTTCGCTCGGTGTCTGTCACCTCCAGCGTGCTCTAGAGTTATCATACTCTTTGCATGTACTCGAACCAACTAAGCAGTACCCATAACCCCCATAGAGGATCGAAGCACTCTTCCGCTGGTTTTCTTGCGGCCCATTGAATATAGACCAAGACACACGCCCCTCCATCCACAACATGTCCAACAGTCCTGCTAACTTTTCTGGTTACGATACTCCCGTGTCCGACTTGGAGTCTATCGTTCCCGTCCATCCGACCGCTGCTCGCCGTCCCGACTATATCACCGTTCAGTCGGAGAACACCATTTACACGCCTGACCATATAACCGCCAAGTACTCTTACCGTGGCGCTGATGTTATCGTGTCAGACGGTCAGTTCACTGTTACTCCTACGGTGAGGCCTTTCGAGTTTCAGACCGATCGTAAGGTTGGAAAGACGGGGTACGTTCCTAGCATTTTTGCGATACGCGTGCCAATAATTTTTCTTTTCTTTTTTTTCATGGTGTAGGTTGATGATGATCGGTATGGGTGGTAATAACGGTACTACGCTCTGTGCGACTATCTTGGCAAACAAGCATAATATCTCGTGGCATACCAAAGACGGTATCCAACAACCCAATTATATCGGTTCTGTCCTTCGGGCATCCACCGTGCGCATTGGTACCGAACCGGGAAGTGGGAAGGAGGTTCACGTTCCTATCTCGGATGTCCTTCCTATGGTGCACCCTAACGATCTCGTGCTTGGTGGATGGGATATCTCTGGTGTACCCATGGACAAGGCCATGGAACGTGCTTGCGTGCTCGACTATGACCTTCAGCGCCAGGTCGCACCTCACATGGCCCTTCTCGGCCGACCTCTCCCTTCTATTTACTACCCCGATTTTATCGCAGCCAACCAGGAGGCTCGGGCTGACAATGTAATCCCCGGTGCCGATAAGCAGGTTCACCTCGACCACATCCGGTCCGACATCCGGCGTTTCAAAGCAGACAATAATCTCGATCGCGTCGTCGTTTTCTGGACCGCCAACACCGAACGGTACAGCGACATCATCCCTGGTGTGAACGACACAGCGGACAATGTCCTTGCGGCTATCCGCTCTTCGCACTCGGAAGTTTCGCCCTCGACGCTTTTTGCAGTCGCTGCCATCCTCGAGGGAGAACCGTTCGTCAACGGTGCACCCCAGAACACGTTCGTGCCCGGTGTCATTGAACTTGCTGAGCGTCACAAGTCTTTCATCGGTGGCGATGACCTCAAGTCCGGCCAGACCAAACTCAAGTCTGTCCTTGCCGAGTTCCTCGTGAACGCCGGCATCAAACCTCTTTCCATCGCTTCCTACAACCACCTTGGCAATAACGATGGTCACAACTTGAGTGCGGAGCCCCAGTTCAAGAGCAAGGAAATCTCCAAGAGCAGTGTCGTGGATGACATGGTCAACGCCAACCGCTTGCTTTACAAACCACCCGCACCAGGTGCTACCGGTAAAGCGGCTAAAGGCGAGCATCCCGACCATATCGTCGTCATCAAATACGTGCCTGCAGTTGGGGACTCGAAGAGAGCCATCGACGAGTACTATTCTGAGATTTTCTGCGGCGGAAGACAGACCATCAATATCTTCAATGAATGCGAGGTATGCACCATCTGACAACTCCCCGCTTTATCGTCTTGCTTACTTTCGGCAACAGGATTCCTTGTTGGCGACACCTCTGATTCTAGACTTGACCATCCTCACGGAGCTTTTGACCCGTATCAAGTACCGTGACTTGTCAACTAAGCAGGCCGACTTTGCTCCCTTGTACCCGGTTTTGTCGCTCCTGTCCTACATGTGCAAGGCCCCTTTGGTCAAGCCAGGTATGTAGTGGTCGTCGCCTTTTTCGCCGCATCCGCTCATTCGTGTACAACTTAGGAACCGATGTCGTCAACAGCCTGGGCAGGCAACGGAACGCTCTCGAGGCCTTCCTCAAGGCCTGTATCGGCCTCGAAGCTAACGGTGACTTACTTCTCGAGACTCGTATCTGGTAGATTTTTTGGCAATGTGAAAGAGAGAGTTTGGAACGGCGATCGATAACTCCCGATAGATATTCTAACGGCATAGTTTCAACAACTATGCACCTTTTCCCAGATATGTATGATAGACATTCAACTGTACGCGTTATCTATCTTGGTCAACTTTGTCTGTGCTGCCTTGTCGAATGAATTCGAAATCCTGCCGTATTGGCCTTTCTATGTGCTTGCTTCGCCCGGTTCCTTGAAAGTAGACTTAGAAGGCAGTGAATAAGTATGTATGAAAGTTGATGTTGAATGGGTGCGATGTCTTGAAAAACAGCTAAATACGTGGGTAGAGTAGATATTCCGCCGACGCGAAAACAAAGGATAGGGGGGCAGCGAGAGACTGACAAGTACACGAGAGACTGCACCGGCGAGTCCCCAAGCGAGAATTTGTGAAAGCCCAGCGAGGTGGATCAGCGGTACCAAATATAGTTTCCTATAAGAGCCATTCAACAAGCATTCGAGGTGTGTGTGTTTTTTACTTTCCACGATCGAGAAAATGCAGATCTGATCAGGTCAAAAAGCTCGGTGCAATGTTGCTCTCTCGGAGAACTCCGACCCGGCATGAAGGACCGTCCGTCGGAACGCCCCGCCTGTCGAAGCTCTCTGAGGCATAGCCGACGGGCAGATCTGCCACAGTTGATCACCACATAAGCAGGTAGTTGGATTCCTTACAATCCTTTTTTTTTGCTTTAAGACTGCGGTGAAGCCGAGTGTCGGACGGGCCGCCCATATGAATCCTGTCCTCTCGTTGCAAGTTAATTTGACCAATCCTGTATGAAACAGGGGAAGGAGGGGAGCAAGCTGTTCTTGTGCTGGTGGCAGCAGAGAAATCCGGTACTTCTTACTTACACATTAGATTTGTTACCCGGAAGCCATCTTCCTCTTTCGTATACTGTTGTCCGTACTACGATCTCAAACTGAAAGATGCGCTATAAATCTTAATCTCAGTTCATTTAACAAACTCCACGGGATACGCGCAGCGTTCGATCTCGGGTCATCTTACAACGCAGTCAGATGCAGCGGCTTAGGAAAAACGAGGGAGTGATACGATTGAGGGTTTCGGGTATCACGGCGTACGAGATCTCCCACCGATCTTCCGTAGTGTAGGTAAGAGAAGGGGAGGGTTGAGCGTATAGCTGGTAATACGTACCACTATTAAAGTCATCGTTCTTTCCGATCATCACTTGTCCGCGTTCCGAGGAGCGACGGATATAGCGAGCGGCAGTTGAACTCCACGAGCAATCTCGCCCTCCACGGTAGGCACCATCACCAGACATGACTCGCGTCGAATTCGCCTTGCTTTCTCGGTGAGGGATATCTCGTACTTGCGAACAATCTCCACTAGGAAGACTTGGATCTCGATAACGCTGTGTGAGCGAATGGTCACCGCGCATTGATCATGTAACAGTTGATTGAGCCCGGCACCGAGCGAGCTCATGTGGCAGTACTTACGCGAATCGCCAGCCTAGGCACGTGCGGGGACCACCACCGAAAGTCAAACTGGGAAAAGAAGATGTAAGTGCAAAAGTGTGTTACGCGAAAATACACGGCACTCACAGGTTCGCGTACGCTCCTGTGGCAGTTTCCTTTTTATCCTTTGCAATGCCATCCAGCCAACGGTCTGGATTGAACACATCGGCATCCTCACCCCACATGTCCTTGTTGCTGTCACGGTCTTCGGTACACATTCTAGGTACAAAGAAGTGGAAAGCACATACCGATTGTATGCGGCGACGGATGCTATGATGCGGGTCCCTCTCGGAACGAATACCTCGTGCGTTAGCTCGCCCGACTCCATCCTAATAGGCCGAGAAAGGGGTAGATTACAGTGCTCGCCGGCCATGCGGAACACCTGCGCTGCCGCACAATGATACCTCAAAGCTTCCTACCATTTTCACGAGGAGAACAATGTTGGCTGGGTCATCCTATCGAATTGTTTTAAATACACGCTTGCCTTGATGATAGCATTCAAGTATGGCATATTGTCCAAGTCAGATGCTGTGAACTGTGTGTCGCCACGAGCGTAAATGGTAGACTCTTGCTGCCTTATCTCTGATCTGAGTCTGGACTGTATCTCTGGCTTCCGTGCCAATTCCAGCAGGGCCCAATTGATGGTATGCGAGGTCGACTCTTGACCCGCAATAAGGATTATACTACTAGGCATCAGCCGAGAACACTACTGCCTGCGGTATATGGGCGTACCGCATCTGCGCGTATAGCTCTTCATCACTTAGCTTATGCTTCGCTTCAGCGTCCATGTTGGCCTTTACTACCAAAAAGATATGAAATACTAGTTCATGCACGCCATGCCTAACTCACCAAGTAGCGTGAAAATATCTTTGCTTCCCTTCCCTTGCAAAAGAAACTCTGCCTTCTCTTTCACCATCCTTTCCGCGATGCCGGTGGCGACTGCTCTCGTTTCACGAATACGGGCAAGACGACGATTTGAGCTGTGCTTAGCCCAGTATTCCAAAGCCGATGTCGGGATATACTTCAAAGCTTCTTGGATGAGGATTTGTGTTGTAGAAGGGGTGCCGTAAACGTTCATCCTGCACACCGAACTCAAGTATCAGAGATGCCTGACCACCCAAGGAGGAATGCGACCCACAGCATCCCATTGTAGCTTTTTGCCAGTGCATTATCGAAATTCTGGAGGCAACCCAAACGGAGGTCGAACGCAGCTATTCGGGGAGAGAGAGGTAAGTGTTGGAGATGACGTCGGTGACCACGCTCACCTTCCGCTATAACATCTAATGTGGCCCGGGAGATCCAGCTGGGGATATCCAGGACAACCTTATCGCCATCATTCGCTTCGATGGTGTCGTTCCATTTCGTGCTCAACTTGACAACGAATCATTATTGAGTCTTATTAGAAATCACGGAACCTACACGTTCAGCGGATGCTTGCGATATCGCTAAGAACGCTCGTAACTCAGATCCTCCGAAACCTGGATTCAAGATCCTTCTTTGCCGTTTGTGAATATCACCTGAAGGTATAGGTGTTGTCAGCGGCACGTCTGCCAGAGTTTAGCTTGCGACGCACCCTCTGCCCAGACGACACTCTTTCCATTCAAGATCAACGACTGAACCCGGCGTTCGGGTGGTTTTGGGAAATGATACGAGGTAGTGGCAAATATCTTCGACAACGCTTTCGGATCAGCGACCATAAGCTGGTCCTCCTGGCCGGGGATGATGATAAGAACAAGCGTCCTGTGTCCGAGCGTCATACCTACACCGAGGATGCCTTTCACCCGGAAGACATCGCCGTAGAGGCGTTGCCAACGAAAATCTGCTTCACCAGCCTGACCCTGAAACAACTCGGGAAGGTTCCCTTTGTGACAACAATTCAGAGAGAGAGGATGTGGACAGTGGGACTGCGAGCAGCGGTGCACTCACCGAAAAGGAATGACGTGGGCTTGGGTCCTCGCACTCGAGAAAGCGAGGGGCCAGTGAATCGTCTGTAGATTGTATATATGATAGGTGCAAGACAGAAGACCGCCAAGCAGAAGTCCATCTGTGGAGAGGTGTACATCCTGGGAAGAGGGGACTGCTGTAAGCCTGTACGATGGATGCAGCGTACACCACCGTGTTTCCCTTATCTAAGTGCCACCGAATGCACACCACCAAGGAAGACAAACATACTGTCACCCTTTTGGATATCGATCCCATGTTTTGATCCCGATGACGTAGGATACGTCTCCACAATCCCCCGACGCATGCTGTTACTGTGGCGCTGGATATGAAAGGAATTTGGCCCCGAGATAGCCAAGGATAGTAGTAAATGACGCCCTGGTGTACACATGTCGGGTGATGATTGGAAGAGGCATCCACAACTTGGGACTCGTTCGCGTCCATCGGCAGATTTTCATTTACGGGAAATCATTACTCAAGTACTCACCCACAATAACACACTTTGTCGATGTAGCAGCGAGGATGGTTTACCATGTAAGCAGGCGGTAGCCTGCAGTGGTGAACCAGACCAAGTCGAATTGAAGTGGCCATAGTTCGGCCACACTTCGACTCACCGAAGTGTAACAAACACTACCATGGCCGGAGAAGCGGGTCCATTTTTCTCACGTTCTCACCCCCCACTACTGACCTCGTTACAGCAGTGTGCGAAAACGTTGAGAAAAGCAAAATATTTCACGTGCGCGAAAGTTCTTCCGCAAAAGGAAATGTAGGAAATTGAGTAATAGAGCATGCTAATAGCACTACCGTTCGACCCTCGCCTCATTGTTCCAGTATAGCACTCCCCCATGCCTTATTGCCATACATCTCTGACCCCAGGCACTGTGTGATCCGTCTCTGCGATTCTGGCTTGGAAATTGAGAATGTATGCATTGCTCTTGGGGTAAGTTCATGCAGCAGTTGCTATTCCTGGCAACGGATGCTTGCAGAACACAGGTCCTGCGAACGGCTGGCACCTATTCCGGACGCTGCGGACGCGCAGCACGTGGAATGCGTGTCCAACTGTGCTATACTGGAATGATGAGGTGAAGCTCGAACGGTAGTGCTATTAGCATGCTCTACTACTCAATTTCCTACATTTCCTTTTGCGGAAGAACTTTCGCGCACGTGAAATATTTTGCTTTTCTCAACGTTTTCGCACACTGCTGTAAACAAGGTGTATATATACCCGCGCCGTTAGGTCGTAAACTGCAACCTCACCTGACATGACAGTGGTCGCTTCTGGTTCGCGTCCCGACTGTAAGCTGTGCGGATGGTTGCGGACCCATGGCTGAGAGGGACGTCATGAGTTGCCATTAGGTGGAGTATGATCTACTTTCCAGGACAAGAGATGTGGCGGGAGCCACACGCACAATCAGGTTGCCAGCGCATCCTATCCGGTCACTTGGAACCCAACACTAGGACTTCCTAACTAACTAGCCGCAGCCCTTGTGGCGCCTCCTCTACAGCTATACCACATAGCCATTGACACGTTTGCATCCCGCTGTGCAGTGTCCGTCAGCCCCGGTTCTATAGAAAGCGGACCTCTTCGCTGTCAATGGGTCCGGAAGTGGCCCACGTCTTTTAAGGGCCCCACTGCCTGCCTTTGACTTATGGCTCTCACAGGATGGGGTCCTTATTCCCAGCTCCAATCATTCTGTTGGAGGAGGGATAACCTCGAGCGTTTCTTGGAATGATTCCGGACACGTATGCGACATTTCAGCCGGCTGATATGGCAGTGGTTCCAAGTGCCTCTTGCAGCTATCTGCGTTTGTGGAGCCACTTTTTCGCTACAGATGTCATCATCGCCATCGTGGATACCAAGTCGCGGTCCTGGAAGTGAACGAAACCGTGATGTGGACCCCAATCTCGATATCAGTTCCACAGAGTGCATGTCTTATCAGAAGTGGAGAGGCCCTCAAATCGCAAATGTTGCTGAGGTCTCTTTCTCACCTGTTACTGTTTCCCATTCCCAAACTCGGAATCTGCACTGTTGAGAAAGACCGATCAAGATGGGATGCCGCCGGCCACCCTTGGAGTCCTGAATTTCGCATGCGTTGCAATATACCCTCACAGGTAGGAACGTACAATCTGGTTTGGTGATGCTATAGCTAAAGCGGCCAGTTGATTTATTCCAGTGTTTGTATTATTTGCCTGAGCTTCTCAGCACCTCCCTTTGGCATTAAATGACGAAGTGCCATCCCGAAGAAGGCGAGTCCAGGCAATGTATCACCAAGTTTCAAATATCAAGTTTGACAATAGATCTAAAGTTCTCAGTCGTCTGGACATGTTGCTACTCTTGGCATGCGAAAACAGCTCACCCTTGTAATGCAGGAATGAGTCTCAGGACGAATGGAAGTCACTTTATTCTGTACCTAATGCAGGAATGAGTCTACAGTAGGTCAGTACGAAGTAGGTAACGAGTGGGAATGTAAGTATGCTCACCTCAGGACGAATGGAAGTCACTGAGGTGAAAGGAACGAGCGCGGAAATTTTCTACAACCATGATTATGTAATCCGGGAAAAAGCGGAAGGGTATAGAAAGAATCCGTGACATGTAATCTATAGTAAAAGGCGGTACCGAAGATATCCGAAGATATCCGAGGCCGGACATGGACACCCGAAAGTCCGTGCGTCCAACACTCCCCCTCACTTGGAACGGAGTCCGAGTGATTGCGCGAAATGTTTGGCTTTGATGCTCGGTAAAGCCTTGGTCAGGGTGTCGGCAACCATTTCTTCGGTAGGGCAATAAATAAGGCGGAAGGAACCGTTTTCAACGGCAAAGCGAATGAAGTGGTATCGGATATCGATGTGCTTGGTGCGGGAATGGTAACTGCCATCTTTGGTGAGTGCGATGGCGGCTTGGTTGTCGGAATATAGCGGGATAGGATATTCGAGTGGGCGGAATACTTCCGAGATGAGCCGGCAGAGCCAGAGGCCTTCCTTGGCGGCATGCGTTGCCGCAACATATTCCGCTTCTGCAGTGGACAGGGTGATAAGCTCCTGTTTTCGGGATGCCCAACTGATCGCTCCACCATCCAGTAGATATGCATAGCCGCTAATAGCGCGGCAGTGTTCCTGCGTAGCCCCATCGGCATCGGTATAGCCTTCAAGGCCCTTTTCAATCCCGCCGAATGTCAGCGCAAGGGATTTTGTGCCGACTAGGTACTTGTAGATCTGCTTAACGGCTTCCCAGTGTGTCGGAGTTGGCGCATTGTTGAACTGTGCGACGGTTGAGACCGCGAATGCGATGTCGGGGCGAGTTCCGACCACAAGGTGCATTAGTGAGCCGACCGCTGCGCGGTATGGGACATTTTTCATGCGTGCGGCTTCCTCGGCAGGTTGCGGAACATTTGCTTGCATTAGTTTTAGGCTAGGGTCCATTGGAATCGCAGATGGCTTGGCGTCGGCGAGGTTGTACTTGGTGAGAATGGCATTAATGTACGATTCCTGGGATAGGGATATCGTTCGGAAGTCTCGGTTCCGTGTCACCTTCATGCCGAGAAGCCAGCCGATGGGCCCGAGGTCGGTAATTTTGTACCGGGTGCCGATTTCCGCTTTGAAGGAGCGTATGAGGTCGGGGGAACTGCCGGTGATAGTGCAGTCGTCGACATGGCTAGCAAGGATAATGATATCCTTTCCGATGCGCCCGTGGAAGACTCCCCAGTCGGCATGCGTGCGCTGAAGTCCTAAGTCTTCGAGGGTGGCACTTAACTCTTGGTACCACCTGAGCGCACCTTGCTTTGAGCCGTATAGCGCGACATTGAGCTTGGCAACTGGTCGGGAAAGATTCCGAGGTGCCGGGTAGCCTTCCGGGAGCTCCATATAAATATCTTCGCCATCTCCAAGTTTTCCGTTTAGGAATGCCGAGTGGAAATCGAACACGTCAATTTCCCAGTTGTTGCGGGCGGCGATAGCAAGTATGGTTCGGAGTGATGCGAGTCTTGCGACTGGGGCATATGTTTCATCATAGTCGACTCCCTGGACTTGGGAATAGCCCTTTGCGACGAGGCGGGCTTTGTACTTCTCGACTTCTCCGGTTGCGGTTCGCTTGATCTTGAAGACCCATTTGCATCCGACGATATTAGCTCCTTTCGGGCACTCTACTACATCCCAGGTATGCGCATCGCTTAGGCTTTTCAGTTCCGCAGCTATGGCGTCATGCCATTTGGGCCAATCCGAGCGGGATTTAGCCTCGCGCACTGTAGATGGGTCAAGGCCTTTGGCTTCAGAAGTTCCGGCTACCATTGCATAGACAAGGTCGCTGTCATCGCCATCCTCGGCTAATTCTTCTTCGAAGGCAAGAGTTGCATTGTCTCGGGAGTTGGGACTGTTGGTGCGGCTATCGTTCTCTCGGAGCTGTTTCATATAGTCGAGAGTGATCCGACCATCCTGCGTACCTTCGCCTTCCCGGAGACGTCTCAAGTAGTCTGATTCGAAGCGCTGGCGGTTAGATCGGCGAGGTTGCGGCGGCGGTGTCTCGAAGTTGCTGCCGAGCGGGTCAAAACTTGATCTGGAGGGTTCCGCGGGTCGCTCGACAACTGGCGGACTGGGTTCTGAGGTTCCGGAAGACTGCGGCTGTGCTTCCGCTCGGCCGCTGGTGCTTGTAGCCTCATTCTCCCCCTCGAGCGGCATGCTGGAGGGTATCGTCACTTCCCGACGCTCAAAGGTAACACTCCGCTCGATTCCGATGCTGCGGGTGTCGGGCCAGTAGATCCGATGGCCATCACTTTCCGGGTCAAACCCTACCCAGTATCCATCGCGAGCTCGCATATCGAGTTTGGAGCCGGTATTGTCATGGACTTTGACATGGCATCCCCAGACAGGGATCTTGGCGAGGTTGGGTGGCTTGTGGTACAGCATCTCGTATGGAGTTTTAGTTCCTAGGCGTCGTGTAGAAGAGCGGTTTTTGAGCCAGGTGGCATGCATGATAGCCTCGCCCCAAAGGTTCTTGGGTAGACCGCTGGCATGAATAAGAGCGCGCACCCGCTCGATGAGTGTGCGGTTGAGCCGCTCGGCAACTCCATTGTGTTCGGGAGTGTCATGGACAGTCACCCAGCGTTCTGTACCTGCGGATTTTAGGTGTTTAGTGAATTCCGCACTTAGGTACTCCCCCCCACGGTCTGAGCGCAAGCGCTTGATCTTGGTGCTAAACTGAGTTTGAAGCCAAGCTTCGTAAGCCTTGTAAGATGCGAATGTCTCGGATTTCGTTTTCTGGAGGTAGAGGGTGGTATAGCGGGTGTGGTCGTCCGTGAATGACACGTAGTATTGACTGTGACCAGGGGTTTGGACCGGAGATGGTCCCCACAGGTCGGTATGGATTTCGTCGCCGAGGTGTTCCCGTCTCGGAGGGTCTCGCTCTTTTCCGATGGGCTTTCGGGTCGCCTTGGCATATTCGCAAGAGTCGCATGCCCCCATAGTGGAGTGGGCTTCGTTTAGGGTGATTCCGGTGATGGTACCGTCCTTCAGCATGCGCCGGATTGCCTCGGGTGCGATGTGGCCCAGCCGCGCATGGATTTCGGCCATTGTCAGCGGCTCGGTAGCTTTCGCTAGGCCGGCATAGATTTGGCGGGAGCGCTTGAGGCAGTATAGGCCATTAGTCATCGGAATTTCGCCAAGTTTCTTCTTGCGAGAATCGAATACTTGACATTTCTTGTCTCGGAATAGTGCGGCATAGCCCGCAGCATCGAGCTTGCTGACGGAAACGAGTGTGATGCCCATTTTGGGCGCATAGAGCACATCCTTGAGGCGGATATTGCGTCGGATTGTGCCATTCGGGATCGATATCATTAGATCTCCCTTTCCGATGGCATGGAAGGTATGGCTGTCTGCCGCGGTAATCGGCTTTGGGATTATCGGCTTGTAGTCGAGGAACTTGTTTCGGTAGGATGACATGTGGCGGGATGCACCAGAGTCGAATAGTATAGTCTCCTCATTCAGGTGCGGAGATTCCCCAGCCAGTAGTACATGATCGAATGTTTCCGTGTAAGCATCCCCTTCATCCGGAAACACTTCCGGAAAGTGCGGCTCCCTCTCGGCACCTCGGGTTGATTCCAAAGGGTTCGGAATGTCATATCCGACATCCGAGGGTGGTGCCGAGGGTTTCCGGGGTCCGTTCTCGGCTTCCGACACTGTTTCCGAAGGTTTCCGCGAGCCGCTTTCCGCATCCGCGGCGGATTTGAAAGGCTTCGGTAAGGCGGCTTCGGCGTCCTCGGTTATTGCGGAGGGGCTCGGTATGTCTTCTTCGGCCACTTCGGTGAGCCAGTCATCATCTGCCGAACTTGCTAGCCAGACTCCGTCAGGTTCCGCATCGGCGCTCGGCTGTGCGGCTGTGCTTGCGGATGCGGCGGTAGTGGCGGTGGCTGCCTTTTCGGAAGGCTTTTCCTTCTTCTTGCCCGTACCTTTCCCTTTAAACCATTTGGGCGCTTGCCCAGCTTTTCCGCCACCCTCCTTCCAGCATTGATCCTTTGTATGTCCCTTTTTGCCGCAGTTCTCGCAAGCAGAACTCTTCGAGTCCTTGGCGGAGTATGCTGCATCGTCGGAATTGCCATTGTTGCCTCTTTTGGAACGTGTTTGTCGCCGGTCATATTCATCCGAAATGATTTTAGTAATGAAGTCGGGTGACAAGTCCTTTTGCGTGACAAGGGCGGAGGACGTCATGGCGGCAATGTTGGAGTCGTAAGAAGTCGGCAGGGAACTAAGGATGATAGCTGTGAAGTCGTCGTCGCTGATGGATTGACCAAGGGCGGCTAGCTGCTCTCGGAAGTTCCGTAGCTTGTCGAAATGGGCTCGGACATCGCCCTTTTCGGTGCAGCGGGACTCTTGGAGTTTTCTTCGCAGGTCGATTGCGACAACTCGAGAGCGGTTTTGGAAGAGGTTGGTGAGGACATCCCAGACGCTTTTTCCTGTCTCTTCTTTCTGGACTCGGAGGAAGAGGGATTCCGGGAGTGATGCCGCAATCACTTGTTTTACGTAGCCGTCGTCTTTCGTCCACTGTTTTAGCTTTTCCGGATATTCACTGATAAGTTTTTGCTCGGCGGTCGTCGGCTTCCAAGAGGGGTCTTTTCCGTGTGTCGGATCCTCTGGCTTGGCTTCCAGACCGGTCAGGTGGCCTGATAGCCCTTTCGAGCCGACGGCCCATTCAACTCGAGCCTTATAGTATAGCCGGAGTTGCTACCGTCTGCATTTAAGGTGGGTACCTGCAGGGAGTAGTCGTCTTTTGCCATAGTGGGAATGTGCGGTGATACGAAGTGGTGTGCGGATCAAATTTTCTTCCGGTATTAAGGCGCAAAGCCGGGGCTCATAACCTAATGCAGGAATGAGTCTCAGGACGAATGGAAGTCACTTTATTCTGTACCTAATGCAGGAATGAGTCTACAGTAGGCCAGTACGAAGTAGGTAACGAGTGGGAATGTAAGTATGCTCACCTCAGGACGAATGGAAGTCACTGAGGTGAAAGGAACGAGCGCGGAAATTTTCTACAACCATGATTATGTAATCCGGGAAAAAGCGGAAGGGTATAGAAAGAATCCGTGACATGTAATCTATAGTAAAAGGCGGTACCGAAGATATCCGAAGATATCCGAGGCCGGACATGGACACCCGAAAGTCCGTGCGTCCAACACCTTGATCATCGTCGGCAGACCTAGATGAATCTCCACTAGTCCCGAGGACCGTCCTTGCATTTTCCTCTTTCTTATATAACAATAACATCCACTTCAATGCCTGTGACCTCAAATCCGTGAATTAGAATCCCACGATAACCATATATAAAGCCTCATCTTCGAGACTTTCAACACCTCCACCAGTGATTGCTACCACCCCCCACACATCGCTATGGCTCCAGGACCTAAGACTACCCGGAAAACTTGTTTACTCTTGGATGGCCGAAGCAGCAAGTGTACGACACTCTCAATAGACAACGCAATTACACGATGGAAGGAATAGGTGACATCGCACTTAACGAAGGCTTTGCCACAGACTGGAGGTAAGTGAATGTGATATAGTATTTTCGTCGCCACGTGTAACAGTGAGATTTAGCTGGTGCTGCTATAATGTGCTTCAGGGCGAGCCCTACTCAGAACAGCCCGCCCAGCCAACACAGCATACGACTGATGAGGGAGTCGCTTGGCAGTATGACAATACCCGTGGCACGACCCCATTTTAGACGACGGTCACAGAGACTTGGGATATTACAGAAACTGCCACTCTCTCTATAACTAGCCGCGGTCTGTTTCTGTTTATTTCTTTGATCACATTTGAACCTGACCCCGTGTCTCGACCAGCATCGATTGAACTCGGTGCATTTATCAATGTTTATGGGGTCGCTGGGTCCAACCTTTCTATCAGCATCGAAACTGCAAGCACCGAGCAAAAGAGTAAGCAACAGTCTTACACCCTTTCCCATACATGGACCATCACGTACGTTTTGTTGAGTTCATGTGTCATATTGATTCCGACCGTGTCTCTCGGTCTCGGTCTAGGGTCCCACCGGTGGGTAAGTTCCCTTCTGACCGGTTCCTTGCAGAACCTCAGTGGCCTTTAGGGGTTCAATGCCAATCATTATCTGGGATCTCCCAGCGGTACAATGATACTTGGCGGGGAGAGTAAACTGACAACCTTCGAATTCGTGATGCACGAGATCAATCAAGATGGTACTGCACGAGTGGGATATCCTCTTTATATCGGGACTCCCGACGCAGTCGAGGTTGCAGAAAGTGGTAACGAAGCCCAGGTGATCTACGGGGTTCCTGGCGACATCAGTGGACTGGCACCTTAAATTGCAGAGAAGGTTCTGGCTGATGTCGAGGTCTAGATGAGGTTTGGCAGAGTGTTGACGAATCCGTGTTCATATGTTCTCAGTTTTGCACCTAAGATTCTGTACCTGGCATGTGAAGTACTGTCAATAGCTTTTTGGAGTGGTGCATCTTCCATCAAATCCCTGCAGCGACGAGAAATTTGCAGGTCGCGGTGTCGTGGGAATTGCCTGATAAGGCGAAGCCCCCTGGCGGGCGAGGGGGGGGCAACTCACTGACTTTGTATTGTGCGTGCTATCTGGTAAGCCAGCCCAGAGCAATCTAATGTTGGGCTTGTCTAATCTATTCCCAGCATAGACAAAGTAGTGTCGTTATGTGACATTTCGCTTCAAATCTCTTTGCCCATGGGCAATATCACCTGATGGGCCACATGATGCTACTGTTTGGTCTGTGAGAAGGGAAATACTAGCACTCTGGAACCGATATCATTAGTCCGATCTTCTCGGGTCACTCCAATTCAAGCTTCCAACAAATAAAGGTACCGCATGGAGCAAACTGAGAAGTACAAAGTCTTCTTGTCAGAAGCAGAGCGGCCTTTGATCAAATCGCGAATGTTGCTCAGCCCTCTTTCTCTCCTGTTACTCTTCCCCATTCCCAAACTCAGAATCTGCACTTTGAGGAAGACCGATCGGGATGGGATGTCAGGATCCCAGAATTTGGCGAGTCTCAAATTTCACGTTTGACGATAGATCTAATGTTCTCCGTTCATCTGGACATATTGTAGCAGGCTACTCTTTGTATGCGAAAAGAACCCACCCTCGATTATGAACGTGATTCCCACAATAACTCTATATGAACCCTCGTCTTCGGGGGAACCCACCCTCTACGACTTGCCCTCTCAAAGTATTCAAAGCTCTTAGCCACTTGCCATGCGATCTGTATGCTCAGTTGTCTCTCTGACATATTAGTTTCACTTATGTTGTTGTTCCCAGACTTCTGGCATTCCAGTGAACAACAGGTGTCCTTCTTGTAGTCAATATGGGTGCTCATGCTTGAGCTTGTACTTTTTTATTAACCTCTGCGGAGCAGCTAATGAAACTTTTGTGTATGTAGATGCACATGTTACGGTAGTAACAAAGAATCATCGTGCAAGTGCCCTTACACAACCAAAGGGGAGGAAAACGAAACAACCAGGAAGTGAAGGCTGCTGCGAGAGTATGACTGGGAAGTCTGTTGAGGCGGGAGAGGGTAAACACATCAGCAAAGTTACAATTTGTCTAACTCATCTGACATGTCTGACTAAGTCTGATGTCATCTGACGTCGTCTGACCATGTCTGCTAAATTAGATCAATAGCGAGGACTCGTGTCAGAGCATCAGACAGCAGTGCAGATGGTAACAGACCATGCAGACCCTCGCAGACAGTTCAGACCGTGCAGATGAAAACTGCAGCCTACTCTACTTAGTACTAGTACTACTGGCACCACTTATAATACAAGGCACATCCCCGAAATGTGAACACGACTAAAATTTTCAGTAGAACCCTAGTACAATTCTGCTAGTTTAAAATGCTATCTCGAAGGCATGATGGTCTATGTACTTGTTTACATAGTACGCTTGAAAGATATCAAGGGAATCGGTATGCTGAATGTCGGTCGGAAGGCGATCGTGTCCATACACAGGAATGAGGTGAGCGCCACGCAGCACGGAATGTAAATGGACAACTCCCAGTTCACGTTGACCGTCTGCGTCTAAGTCTGGCTGGACGACCCACATCCCGGTGTCATCGTCGGGTCCATCTGAGATTGTCGAAAACCATTGGATAAGTGCGCATGGATATTTGACGCCACCATAAGTGAATGAAAAAAAAGGAAGACCCTGCCGACATACAGTCCTCTCATCCCTGGTGAATCCGGATCCCTTTCTAGGAAGACTGTATCATAACGTGGGTGCCCTTTTCGCCAGCATGGTGTGCTGCGAATGCGCTCTGTGTGCATGCCGCCAAGCCCCGACAAGTCACTGGGGGCATAGAACGTCGAGACGGCACTATGAAAGACGGATACCGGAGAATTGGAAAGGTCCGGCAGTGCCGCATCATCGTTACTCGGGTTGGTATCATCCTGAAGCTGGAACTGGAGGAAGTGGGAAGTAAGCTGAGGGAGTTTCGGCTGTTGGATATGATGTGCGAGGGCATGTATATCGCTGGGAAATTTGCGTGCTATAAGATGTGAAAGGGTTGGATCAGATTCTGAAAGTTGCCATGTAATAACGCCATACCTGGAGTTTTTGCCAAGCGCACATAGTTGAGGACACGCGGACTATCCTGCGTTTCGCTCTCATGGTCATCAGTACCGCTTCCCTCACTGCCAGAGTCCCCATCTGAGCCATTATCCACACCGCCATGAAGCTCAGCATCCCGGATGGTAGCTGAGAGCACAGAGCCCTGAAGCATTTGACGGTTTTCAAAGTCGACACGTGCTGCTGCGAGCTTGTCCAGGCGTTGGTTGGTGATGAGCATTTGACCTAGTGCATTGAAACGGTTAGAACGCCTCCAAGGTTTCTTGACAGCCTTGATGTGTTTCGATTCGGTGATGGAAGAACATAAACCATTGGGTGCACCGAATTCTTGGATAAGATGTCGATAGTGAGTCATGGAGTGTTGCCGTGGCAGCGAGAAACCTTTCGGGCCCTGTTCACGCACACCTGTCTGTTGGAAGATTTGGCGGTGGTGGTGAAAACGATCAAGGGCCTGTTGGAGACTCTCAATAGCGCTTTCATTTAGCGAGTTCCTTCGTGCGGTGTAGCAAAACTCCAAGAACGCACTGACTGTGCGCACAACTCCAGGTGGAACATGACCTTCGATCGCCGGAAGATACACTTTCATCAACGCCTTCGAATCATCCCCAGTCCACTGCTTGAATCGTCGGCCTTCTGGAAAACGCCTTAAATTCGGATATAGAGGCACAGCCGCAATCCTGCTCGGAGCAAAGGGCTAAGTGAGAGTATGGCCTACATTGTTGCCATGCTCACCTCTGGTCAATATCGTCGAGAATACGGTTAGCTTCTGCTTCACCATATGAAATCTTGAGGTACTCACTTATCCAGGTAACCAGGTGGTCCTTGAAGACGCCTTTGATTATTTGGTGAAGGAGATCAGGTGTCAGGAGCTTGTAGATATCAGCGTGTGGAAAGTCGTTCGTGAATGGCTATCATAGGGATTGTTATTGGTGCACTGGAAGATTGAGCTCGTCACATACCGTTAAATCTCCAACTATTCCGTATTGATCCCATAGCTCAGAAAAAGCGAATGCATGAATGCAGTACTCCGCATGTTCCCGAGAACGTGGAACACCATTTCCCCCGTCAAGGTGATTGGACATATTCATGCAACTACAAGCTCATTTTCAGTCAATGCACCGTCATAGCACTGAAGACTTACAGTGGACACCATCCCTGGACGAGACATGACAATAAAACTTGTTCCAGGTAATCAGCTATGTAAGCTGCGAGTGCGTATGCAACGCGGCGGAAGTGTCCATCAGGACATTGCCGGACTTCTGGCTCGGACATTCCGCATTTCAGCGATGACAAAATATGGGACAGAGTTGTATGGAATAATTGGCGTCGGAATTTCCGAAATTCAGCGCTATCTTCACTTTCACGATCCGCTGTGTTTATGCAGACTCTCGTCAGTATACCAAGCGCTGCTATGAGAAAAAGTAGCATACTCTTCGGAATTGCAAGGAAGGCAAGTAAAACGAGGGCGTTCCGGTGGGCACGGCGAATCTTGTTATGAATATTTCCAATCGAAATGTAGAGTGGATAGTAGTCGTTCTGGCCGGTGGCAACTGACACTGTGGTTTTATCGCTACCCAATATAATAGGCACGAGCATCGCGCCGTGCATAGCAGCATCTTGCGCAAGTATATCCTGCCTCTCCATTAGCTGACATGTCCACGAGCTTAATAGTAAGCGACGGAAACTTACTGCATGATGCCACGCCCAGTTGCCTGACATGAAATTCTCCCATCGACGCTGACCCGTGGGTTCAAATTCACGGTACGGAATATAATCAAAGTGTTCGTGAAAATCGGTGTTGCTCAGAAGATTCTTGACGACAGCGTTCGCATTATGGAACCAGACATCATAACCTTTGGTCATCCAGCGAGGGGCCAGCTCGGGAACATCGCCTGCATACTGCACCTGGAAGGAAGTCCACACGGCATCACCATGTGGAATAGCGTCAATGACCTTGTGTAAGTCTGTGTGATCAGTGTAGGGTGGCCGGCCATTGAAAGGGAGCAGAGATGCTGTCCAGAGTTGCAAGAGCCTATCGACTTGCGCTTGTGGCATTTGATTGTCTGTAAACAGGAACTCCGCTGTCTCAAATTCCACACAAGAGGTAAAGGGATACCAGTCATTTTTGTCAGCCATAATTTGAGAAGGTGGGGGAGCGCCTGCACAGAGATCATTGCCACAAGCGTCTGTTGGTATAGCTGACTTTTTTAAGAGACAATAGGCCCCGTGACGAAGACTTGGCTTACCATCAAGAATAGCATGATTTTCCCAAGTACATAGTGAGGGTTCGAAACCCACGCATGGCGGCGGGTCTTCTCGATCAATGGCCTTCTGCTTGGGTGGTCTTCTGGAACTAGAAG
Organism: Pisolithus albus; assembly: GCA_024613165.1. NCBI lineage: Eukaryota > Fungi > Basidiomycota > Agaricomycetes > Boletales > Pisolithaceae > Pisolithus > Pisolithus albus. The sequence continues at coordinate 21,352 of JANFAB010000107.1, forward strand.
AGTGGGTGTGAATAATGTGCTGGGTCAAGCCAGAACGATTTTTGAGAACCCGGAAACAAGAAGGACAAGTAAAATCGCATTGAGACTGGGGGAGCTTGGAAGGCATGCAGTTACTGTCTAGAAAATAGTCTGGACTCGTGTACATGACCCTTAGCACCGAACCAATAAAACCAATAAAGGTCAACACAACGAAACCATACTTGTCTCTATTCAAATTTGTCACCTACCACGTCGCTCCCAACTTGGACTTGTTCATTCCACCACACTCATTTCGTTTGCCTTTTGCTCCAAAGACTTTGTTCAGTTCACCACGGTCATTTCGTCTACCTTTTTTTTTTCCTTTTATTATGGTCCAAACCCGGGAAAAGAACAAAGATACTCACCCAGGTCAACCTGTGGCCCCAAAACCCCGCAGACCAAAGGAACAGGTTGCCGCCGAGCGGATTGCGAAGGCCACTGCTTCCCATCGAAAGGCTGAAAAGAGGCGGGGCCATGTTGCTGGCCTGGCATCATTGGAACAGAGCATGTTGGGTGAGAGCCAACAAGCGTTAGCCCAGGCGGCAAGGCCACCAGCATCACAAGTTCGCAAGAAGATTGCACGAACGTTCAGCGTACATAACTTGGAATCACTAGGAGACAGTCAAAGCTTACCAGGTGGGATGGCATCTGGGTTCAGACATGTTATCACTGCTGATGTGCTGTTGTGATTCGTCAGTGAATCAAGAAAACACAGCGGTCGCATCCACGAACCATGATGTGCACAAGCGGAGCAAAATACTGGCACCTAAGCCAAGGCTCCGGGAGGAGGTGGAATCCATGGCAAAGCAGCAAGGTGAAGGTTTGAGCTTGACGAAGACGCAAGGGAAACGCAAGGCAGCGGCACTGGATTTTGATAAGGACCGGTGAGCGATGTGGTTGCAAATACTAATCAACACTAATAAAAATTGATTTGCGCAAATGCAGTTCAAACAAGCGGGTAAAACCGTACAAGCCGTCTGGCCTGACATTGCATCGTTGCTCAAGTTCTGGCTCCGGTTATCCTTCACGAGAACAGACACCCAACGAGACCATCAGCCAAACTGTTCGTCAGCTGCAAACGCCAGGCGTGCGACCTGTTTCCTTTAATTTTACCACAAGCCAAGGTACGTCGCATTCTCGATGCTCACACTTCATCTCTCACTAAACTCCAATTAGCTCCTGCCACTAAGCCTCCGAGTCATTCCCACATTCGCCATACAACTGGTGACTCTGCAGACATGCCCGTAAATGATTATGGAGGCTTTCATGAGGAAGATGAGTCTGTTGAGCGTGATTTTGCTCTCCAGCATCAGAGAACGACGTCAAACAGCAAGGTAACCAAAATGTACATGCCAGATTACATTGAGTCATACTAACTGTTGCATTCTAGACCCTCCTTCGTGTTACTTGTGGTACTGACCATGAATCAGGCAGCAAGCCTGCTCTCCCCCGTGCATTTGGCAAGTCCAATACTACGCTACCTGAGGAGATTTCCCCCCGGTTCCAAGACGTTTTTATTCCAACACTGCTGGCATTCTGTGGCACGGTTCCCAACCCATGGAATCTGCCGCACCCGCTTCAGGACATCATCGCTGACCTGTGGCCAGTTGTCTTCCCTCAGATACCCTATGATGAGCAGCAACATGGTCCCGGAACATCTGTCTTCCTAGTGGTAAGTCCTTCGTGAGATATTTCTGCTGTTACTAAGGTTTCAAATCATATGTAGGCTCGCCAACGTGTATATGACTGGCACAGCAAATTCACCGAGATGGGAGAGAAAACAATAGCGGGATGGTTTGAATCTGACGAATTCACAGATGATGAGAGCCGTGCAGCGTGGGCTGACTGGGCCATTGATGAGAATTTCGGGCTGCCGTTTGTGTTCAAGTACCTCAAGTCCAACAACGTATGTGACGTTCCCCTTGGTTTCGTGTGTGCTGACAGCCTGACGCTAACATCCCTACTATAGAAGGGCGTTGGTGCTTTCCGTGCACCACTACTACTCCAGACAATGGCGTTTCATTATACGAAGACGGCCAATGCCCTTCCATGTCCCCAGATCAACGTTTATCCACATGGCGCACTTACATTGGCTACTGTCGCAGTGAGTTGTACCAGCACTGAGCACCCCGAAATATTCACGAGTCGTATATGTAGGTTGAGCGAGCTATTTCCATGTGGGCTGAGACCAGACATCGTTCTGAGGAAAGCAAAAGGCTTGCTGGTGCTTTTTCAGGTAGCCCTCAGACAAAGTGGGGCGTCAGTAGTGCGTCATACGCATTCTCGATCGGAAAACTTTCGAATGCTGCATGGGAGGAAATCGAGGACGGGGCTCTTGAGTATGCCAAGAATGGCAGACGTTTTCATCTCCAGATATTACTGAAGATGCCCGTGTGTGCATTGTGGACTGCAACTCTGATGAGGAGAGTACCGGAAGCATTAGCGGTGATGACGACGATCCACAAGAGTACACGGCACATCTACAGGATGGCCACTGGGTCGACCGAGCCTGTAACAACCCAGATATTCGTTCCCCTCCCTCTCCGGTACTCCCCGCTGCACCTCAAGTCTCTACCACGAACCGTGACACTACTAATAGCCAGTTCGCACCACTACTCCCACCATTCAGCCCAATTCCCATCACAGACGATCCTGCGGCAATGGCCAACTCCGGTACCTCCTTCCATTCCATCGTTCCGCCGTTCGTGGACCCCTTCACAACGTCATCAGGTCTCAAGTTCGGTGATCAATTCCTGAGCGGCCCATTAACGACGGTCATTTCAGACCGTGATACGAAGCACTGATAACCAATAGATCCCTCAGGCTTTTCACTGCTGCACATTTGATACCCTCCTCGCTGCACTTTTTTTCGGCTCTTCTCGCATACGTTTTATCGATTATCATGGACAATGGATGCAGTATCTCCCGGCGTTGGGTCTGCACGCATTATAATCATTTTAATCGTGATTTCTGCTACTTTTCATTCCGTCGGGTGCACCATTGCGATCTAGCTCGAAACGAAACCGTGATTTACCACTCATTTTAATCTCAGTCGTTACTGTACCACATTTCACTACGGTTTGATATTGAAATGCAGCTTTGGTTTGGCTACGTTTTACCTGTCTGAGCGTCTGAGTGTCTGACTCGTAAGTGTGTGAATTGACAGATCCAAGCCAGACACTCGCAGACAACTGCAGACGAGTCAGACAGCTCAGACAGGTGAACAGATGTTAAAATTTTGACGTCAGACGTCTACTCGTCTGCGCCCGTCTGCACCTGTCTGCACTGTCTGCTGCAGACGAAAGCAGACGAAGTAGACTAATTGTAACTTTGCTGATGCAGGCCTAAGGGAAAGGAATGAATGAGAGTCGATCGATCCTTTTGTTCAATGTCTACATTGAGTATCATGATAGTGAGGAATGCCAGTGAAGCGTCTGCTACTAGATAGTATATATGACAGGTGCAAGGCAGAAGAGAGAGAAGTAGAAATCCATCTGTGCAGAAGTGTACACCCTGGAAAGGGGGCACTCTTCTACGATGATGCGGCGAACCACGGTGTTTCCCTTATCTAAGCGCCACCGAATGCACACCGCCGAGTAAGACAAACACACTATCACCGCTTTGGATATCGACCCATGTTTTGAGCCCTATGATGTGGGATACTGTCTCCACAATCACCTAATGCATGCTGTTACTGCTGTGCCGGATATGAAAGGCAGAAAGAGGAATTTGGCCCCGAGATGGCCAAGGTTCGTAGTAAATGACATTGTGGTGTACACATGTCACGTGATGATTGGAGGAAGAACTCGTTCGCATCCATCTGCAGAATTTTCATTTACGGGTAATCATTACTCACCCACAATAACACCTACGAAGGCCCCGGAAGTCAGCGGGGTGTTACGAAGGATCAGTAATGCATTGTCGGTATCGCAAGGACTGAAAAGAGTCAGCAGCACACTTGGTGCATCTTCCATCAAATCCCTGCAGCATCACCAAAATTGCACGAACCATATATATGAATATATGCCAGTATCACAGCTATCGACTCTGTGGACAGTAGCTCAAAGGACCCATGTATATAGTATAATTTAGAAAAACTGACTTGTCGCTCGACACCACACCAGAATGATATGACATGATAGACTGGGATTATTCTGGTCATGTACTGCCGATGTGCGTTTGTTCCATCGCTTATGCCACTCCATATATCACTCGATAATGCCATTAGGAACTCGTACACAACAACAAATACAGCCAGTAATCACGCTCGCTGGAAACAGTAGCCTGGGCTAGTAAGCGCTGTTGTCCACATCCGCATCTGAACTATGGCGACAGAGAGGGGCCTGACGTATAGTTACTGCGGACTGGAATAGGAGATGGGGGGGTGAAGATGTCGTGCTCCGGTGACAGTGAACGAACAGGACTGTCCGCGGGCGGTGACATAGGCAAACCTGACAACCTAGATATGGTGGGTATGTTTAGTGTGGAACATGCAAGCCGAGGAGGCGAATGGGTAAAGAACTATCAAAATGACTGCGTGTGTCTTCTAGCCTTGTGATTATGCCTACCTCGTAGTACTCCCCATGCACTTCACGAAGATGATGACCACCCTTTGAGTCCTACGGAGTGTCGTGGCATAGCATTGCAAGAAAAGTGTCCGCTTATACTCACCTTTACGTTCCATCTTTGACACGCCAGAGGACTAGACTTGGATACTGTTGCAGTTAACCAGCGCATATAGGCACTCCCGTCAAACATATCACAGAGCTGGTCAGCTCTGCTTGATAGAAACAAGATGAGCTCATGAAACGTACACGAGAATCCCGAGAGAATGGATAGCTTGCAAGAAAGACGAATCACTCAACATACCAAATACCAACTTGACTCCGTTGGTGCGGGGCTCTGTGACATGTCAAATATGCTAGGCATGGAATGGATGGTTACTCGAGATCCAGAAAGCGACGGGTCCGTGGCCACTGCAAGTGGTGTGTCAACGAAGGAGTTGGGGAGAGGGAAAGGAGGGGTGCGGGCGATAAGGTTGTCACCCACGTGACCGTGACCATGACCGTGACCGTGATACCATTAGTAAGGACGGACTTGGACGCAAAAGCTCGAGTTGGCAGTGGCACACAGGTGTGCATTTCGAATAAACTGACAGCAATACACACCTTCACATGGCATAACGTCGCTAGTTGCCCAAACGATGTGATGTGTGTTGGGTTTTCATCTTTTGGACACTGACACTTATATTAGTGTACTGGACTTCAGCAGTGCGGACACCAAGATTGTCATGTGACGCGCAGACGCATGCTAGATACTACGGTAGTGTTTTCTCTTCTTTCCTCGGTTCGTTATCCAACGACTGAGGTACGTTACAATACGGTACATGTTGCACCGGGACTGACTTAGCTCGGGTAGCTACTTTTCTGTTTCTAGTGAATAATGTGGACAGTGTGATGTTTGATTCGATGCAATGTGCATACAATGTACTACAATTGATGATGTAATTCCATGCAATGGCTTGCAAGGATGAGATGGTTGACACGGAACAGCATATAACTGCTCAGTACTTACTGGGGTATGAACTGATGATATACACTCATTACATACACTGAAATATATGACTATATTGTGGGCATCCCCCAGCTACATGACTATATTCTGATATCTTGTGGACGGGACCTACATCGTAGCAATATGGCGTTGTTGCCGGGGAGAGCTTGCCCGATCGTGCACAGACGGAGTCGCTGCAAGGCCGACAAGTGGCCGAATTAGTCATACCGTCACATCACGACGCGACAAACAAGTGGCTGAGTCATCATGCCAAATCGGGCAATGTCACGTTTCTGCAGTTTTGGTGATATCGAGCGATAACGCAGGAGCACTAAACCGAGAAGAAACCTAGTACAGTCATCAACCGCCACTTTAAACACCAAAATTGTAAGCACTGTCGAAGCCGCAACACTACAAATTGTTTAGATCAGAATAGTAGGGGAGAGTATCTCGTGTAAGAACTCATAGAAATGAAGAGTTTAATGGCGAGTAATAATGAGAAATGAGTGGTAAAACGGCCTGCAAGAATTTTGGGCTTATCGCATTCCCCCTCCACATTGAACAGTGACTAAAATGGTATAGTGACAGTATCCGCGTGTATCTAAGCGTGACCGTGCGTTATCAGTCATCATCACTGCCACCATCAGTCTGCGTGCCCTCATCGCTCTCTTCCTCATTCCCACCACCATGCCCACCTGCCACACCACCATCCACACTCTCACCCCCCGGTTTCGGGGCTGCCGCTTCAAGCTTGCCAAGTTTTGGCCTTTTCTGAGAGCTACGACGTCCTTCCTGCTTTGCAAGAGCCCTTTCTGCTTGCCAAAGGTGCAGTTCATCATGATAAGCCTCTCTCCGCTCCTTGTTTCTCTGTTTCCGTGCGTTGTCCATTTCTTTCCAAGCTGCCATGAGCTCAGATTGTGCTTCTTTTTGTTTCCGTCGATTTTCTCGCTCGGCTTTGTCCCTTTTGGCTGCTGCTTCATGTTCATCAACACGGGCACGGAATGCATCTCCGGTGAGCAGTTTTGGAAGCCCATCTGCATTCAGTTTGCCTGTTTTTTGCTTTTTCTGCCTTTCTTCCTGTGCTGCAAGTTGCCCTGAAAGCCGGTTACAATACATTGATTGGAGCACAACAGTTGACTGCATGCCCAATAATGCGTGTTTGTAGGTTGCCTCACGGTTGTATGAGTCATGCAATGCATCTTGATAGGCACGTTCTCTTTCATTCTGAGGTTCTTCCTCCAGTAGGTCATGCCTTCGCTTCCGTGTTGGTGATATAGTCATTGGGGTATATTCTGGGAGACGATGCAGTGGAGTGAGTGGCGCATTTTCAACAAGAAATGAGGCAGATGTTGATGCAAGTGTATTGACTGTCTCTTGGGCTGTGGCATGCCAGTTAATGCAGGTTTTTGTTGCTGGTTGACGAAGCAACCAGGTTTCAGGACCTGGGTGACATTCCGGAACCCCAGTGCCAGCAGAGAATGGATCCTCATCATCAGGGGAAGCAATGTCCGGCAGTGAGGATGGTGCAGCAGGTGTATGGTGAGCACCTTCGAATTTCTGATAGTGGCAGAGAAGTGATGATACAGCACGGACAGGGCTTGGTTGCTGGAGTGGTAGACAGCCTTGTGACGAAGTAGCTAGACTTGGTGCCATCATTTCTTTTGTCATGATATCCGGGTTGAATGGCCACACTCCGGTCTTAGCAAAGGCAGTGCGAACAAGGTCTGGGGTCAAGACCTTCTGGTGAGCTTTTCCATAGACGGAGATGAAGGTTTGTTTTGTGATGCGTTGCCCAGTAGAACTCTTGAACCGATCCTGTTCTTCGGACCAGCATTTCTTCAGTGGACTGAAGATTACGACGTCAAGTCCTTGGTATATGTGGGTTGTATGTGCAGGATAGCAGAGAATGTGAATGTTGTGTTCCGTTGCGTAGTCCAGGAACTCTTTGGTATAATGTGAGTTGTGTCCGTCAACAAGAAGGAGGCGGGCACGGCCATTTGCTTTGCTGCATGTCTTCTGATCGAAATCTTCAATCCACAGCTGCCCAATTGTACCATCAGTCCAACCCTTGTCAGAATGTGCAACACTATGTAGTAGAGGTCAGTTTTTGCAAGCTGTTTTTCAAGACTGTCATACTGACGAAGCTTGCAAGGTATTATCCTGATGCCAATTAGTTGAAAAAGTCTGGCCCTTGTAGATACATGTTGGCGGGATGGTGCTCCCATCAGCACAAATGGTAACCATCACAGTAATGGTCTCCTTATCCCCGTCACGTTGCTGATACTGCATCTTCTGTTTTGCAGGCCCAATGACCCGTTGCTTCTGGCCAACTCCTGGCTGGAAGCCGGTCTCGTCTGCAGCCCAGATGCAGTCTTCCTCAATATGATATTTGTCAAGGGTGTGCTTGAGTAGGGTACACCATGCTTTGTGAGTATTCTCGTTCACTGCTTGTCCACGTTTTGAATCCAGGGAAGAGCTCCAGTATGTGCCGAGGCGTCCATGATGCCGTTGAAGAAAGCGGGAGGTCCAGTTTGTTCCAACTCCTTCTTCAGGGAAGGCTGACCCCAACCGAGCTCGTAAAAGAGCATTAACATGAAGTTTCAGGCTTTCATGGGTGAGTGGGAAGCCTCGAGCAGCAAGTTCGATGCAAAATGCAACCATATTTTCTTCTTCTTCAGGGGTAAGCCAGCCGTAGTTCTCCATATTGGCCTGCTGGCAGCTCCTTCCTCCAGCGATGCGATTCTTGAGAGTGACATGGTTGATATGAACACTCTTGTGTCTCCTGGTCATCTCATCCTCAGCCTCCCGACACAATACTCGCAAACTTCGGCGATCTTTTTCTGGCTTCTCCTGGTCTTCATGGTGGAGCTTGATGGCGTAGGCTAGGCCCTCTTCCTTATCCATAGCATTTAGGCATTTTTTCCTTTTGATGGACTTCGGACGGCCTACCATAGTTTGAAGGTGGACCTGGCTTTTACCGCTACTACCATAGTCTTTGGTCCTGCCTCTGACAGACTGACCCATTCCTCTTATGGTATATCTGGGTTAACCGAGATGATAATGCACGCCAATGTGCCCTCAGGACATGCTCAACCGGCATTGCACTGGCACGATGAGTAGCACTTGATCCCCATGATAAATTATGGAGCCATCCAAGGCAGACCAATGTACACCTATTTCATCAGTAAAACGGCCAATGTCTTATTTGTACTTTTCATACTTATTTAGCTACGAATAGTCAAAGAAGTACAAAAAGTATTTACACTTTTTTTAGTAGGTCCTTCGTCTATCCACTGAACTTTTCTGACTATTTACACTATTGTGACTTCGTCATCTGGACTATCAATGTTACAGCTATACCACTTTTCCAGCTTACATTTCACTTGCATATCTGGTAAATAAATGACACCACAATCATTATTCAATAGTCGCACCAACAGGTATCATACTGGATCCCATTGATCATGTCACTGACCACCCTTTCTCCCTCCTCCGCATTCGAAGACCCAACGAGCCACCAAACACCAATACTCACAGTCATCCACCAGTTAAAGCGCACAATTTCAGCGTCCGTATGCCAGTTCCAGCAAACAAGAGCCTTGTCTGCCCCGGTGCTGATGAGATTACGTGATGAAAGTGCGATGGCACACATACCTTTCATCCCAAGATGAGTCGCTTGCCTGCATTGCAAAAAAGTTTTAAGTCAACATCTTAGCACGCAATACTCACACACACCTCTCGACGGTAGGGTGGTATGGAAGTTAGTGTGTCCGTTCAAGAACTTGATGCTCTGAGGATGTCCATTTGCGAAGTTGAACTCGCAATGGTGCAGGGAGTGGTACAAGGGGTACCTGGACGGTGTCAACTGTTAAACTTGGAGAACATAATGAGGGGAAGCTCACCATCCTTCGGGTGTCTTGGAAGTTTTGATGGGTATTGGATCACCCCAGCGAGTCAACACGTGTCAACTATGTGGGCTAGGTGGAGAAAAATCAGCGAAGTGTCAGAGGGCCATAATGCTAGTGGGGATACTTTCAGGGCCATAATATATTGAGGCATCGATAGCTGGAGCATGTTGAAGCACTGCGGAGGGATAGTATCAGCAAGACCGTGTGCGAGCGAGGGAGAAAACAAGCCTTGGTGAAAATTTTCGAAGTTTGTGATTACGTCAGCATTTCACAGTGCCACGTAGTCACTTCGCACACAGCACTCACTGCCCCAACAACGGTACCGATGCTCACCACCTCAAGCCGCCTGCATTGTAGTAAAACTAAGCCTCGCCGGAAGCCCTCTTGATGACCCATGCTCCCCTAATCCAAGTGGCTCTGCGAAATCTGCTGTTGCGGCGTGGACTGCGGCTGGGTTCCCCGCAGACCAGATCGTACTCGGCGTCCCGGCTTATAATCACAGTTTCTCAGTACCTAGTTCCACTGCTGCCCCAAATGGCCAGATCCAGCTTTACACCTCATTCTCGGCTGCCAAGTGCTCTGTGCACAGCATGCACTCAACTCCCTTCTTCGTGAGTCCCGCTCCTGGACATCGTGATCGCTCTGAACGCCCAGGTTCCCTTCAGAAGGAAACCACGTATGTCTCATCTCACCCAGAAAATGCGGCAACACACTCACCGATCGGTCTGGCAGTTCACCACACCCGGCTTGTCTGGCATTGCTCGAAACCTAGATGCCATGGAGTACAGTTACAATCGCGAATCCAACGGTGATGAAGGCAGCATGAACATGGACGATACTGGTGAGGTTCAATCCTGATTAAGCATTGGCTTTCTTTTTTTAAAAAAAAGAAAATAAACTCCCAGGTTATTTTTCGGTGCAGCTTCTAGAAAGTGCACTAAACGTATTCGGTTTGAGGTTCGTACCGGGCAGTGATCCGGCCGCTTTATCAGATAATATTCAACTCACTTCAGTCTCCTCCGATGGCGATCAGAAGCCGCTCGACCATACCGGGACAAACCGCAGTATGTCTGTCTTTCCTTTTCTTCGTCATTTGCTGTGCAACGTTCATCCCTGGTTCTACGGACATTTGTGGCAACCCCCAGTCAGCAAATGGTGTCTTCAACTTCTGGGCTCTGGTTGGGTACGGTTACCTGAACCCTGATGGAAGTGTCGCATCGGGCATGCTTAGTATCTTCGACAACTGCTCACAAATGGTGAGGTTCATCTCTCGAGATATCTTGTCGCTCTAACATTCTCTTGTAGCCGTTCCTCTATGATTCCAACTCGCAAATCCTGTTCTCCTACGGTAACCCCCAGTCGTTCAGTACATTCTTCCATTTATTAGTAGAAGAGCACAATCTCATCTTCGTATAGCTGCCAAGGGCCAGTACATCTCGCAGGCTGGTCTGTGCGGGTTCGCGATGTACAAAGTAGGTGGTGACTACAACAACATGCTCATCAGTACCATCAACATGGCCACGTCATTATGAAACACTGGTACGACATGAAATGACGCATTCGAGGCCTTTTCATCGTGCCTGCTCCCCTGATTCCGGGGGGTAAATACAGCTCTACGAGCTCGACCCAACCACATCCGCGCACGACGTAAGTTGCACCCTCCGCCGAAATTTGTGCTGTTTCAAACTACAAAGTGTAGCATAGTTACTGGCCAGCATTTGTACCTTCACTCTTTTTTGTCTTTGTCGTCTTAATTACCTTATTGGAAGTTCCATTTCTTGGTATGCCGGGTTGCCCATCTAAGAAAATACAGATAACTACTGAAAGTATGGATAGTTGTGAATAAAGTCAGAAAAGTTTGGATAGTTTTTTGCCGGTTTACTGATGTTCATAGATTTTGATGGCTGCAGGTGGTGTATCTTTGCAACAAACCCTTGTTTACTTCAATTCCGGAGAGAGAATTGTCATCATCAAGCTACTGGATGCAACAAACCCACTCAGAACTACTGTATACACTACATCATGGCAGTACAGTAATACTTTGAATATTTGATTGTGTGGTGTGACCAAATTTCGTGTGCAGCAACCATCTGTTTAAAGTGGCAGTGGTGTTTAAAGTGGCGGTTGATGACTGTACCCGAAAACCAGTCAAGTCAGACGGGACCCACAAACGTCCCATTATTCACTGCGAGCGCAGTAGTAGATGATTTACTAGTGATTGACACGTGACTCAACGGTAGTGCAGCTGACTACATAAATCTCGTCTCAATCACAAGATACTCACTATACAGGAGATGTACGCATCATTAGATCAGGAACTACTTTAGAAAATCAACCGGAAGCAGAAGTGAAAAGAAGAAGAAAGTTGCATATCGCGGGTTCACAAGACTCTCACCGCCCTGGAGTATACCTAGCACATTCAAGCCATGAATCCGGAGTCATCACGCTTCCTCGTCCCGCGGGGCGACAGATACAGCGAGGGGTAACTGAACTCCACCAGTAACCTCGCCCTCCACGGCCGGCACCATCACCAGCAGACACAGTTCGCGTCGAACGCGCTTCGCTTCTTCGGTTAGGGATATCTCGAATTGATTGAAAATTTCCACCAGGAAGGCTTGGACCTCGATGGTGCTATGGAGGTCATATACAAGATAGCTGGCGTTCAGCGATGCGTTGTGCGGAGATAACATGGTAGGACTTACGCGAATCGCCAACCCAAACATGCATGCGGTCCGCTACCAAAGGTCAAGCTGCGAAAAGAGAGATATAGTTCAAGAATACGCATGCAAAAAGTACACGAACTCACAGACTCGAGTATACCCCGGTGGCAGCCTCTTTCTTGTCCTTGGCAATGCCATCCAGCCAGCGATCCGGATTGTATACGTCGGCATCCTCGCCCCACATATCCTTGTTGCTGTAACAGCTTCGGTACGTATTCCAAGTAGAGGATACAGAAAGAACGAACCGGTTGTACGCAGCGACAGAGGCTATAACGCGGGTCCCCTTTGGAACGAGTACCTCATGTAGCAATTCGCCCGACTTCGTCGTGATCGGTTGAGAAAGGGGTAAAACGTAGTCTTGAGCAGCCATGCGATATATCTGGGGTACTACACAATGATACCGCAAGGTTTCCTGTTATGACCATGAGGAAACCAATGTTAGCTCAGTCGTCGCATTGCAAAATATCAGACTCCTACTTGCCTTGATGACAGCATTCAAGTACGGCATGTTCTCCAAGTCAGATGCAGTGAACTGGGTATCGCCACGAGCACGAATGGCAGACTCGTGCTGCCTTATCTCCGATCTGAGTCTCGCCTGTATGGCAGGTTTCCGGGCCAGTTCCAACAGGGTCCAACCGATCGTATTCGAAGTCGTTTCGTGACCCGCAAACAAGATTACACTGCGATGGAAGTGAGCTGAGAAAATCGCCGTTCTCGGCATATGGGCGTACCGCATCTGTGCGTATAACTCCTCCTCACTTAGCTTGTTCTTCGCCTCGGCGTCCATATTTGCTTTAACTGCGAAAAAGATGATCAGATAGGTCATAAGCTTCACGTTTTACTCACCAAGTAGTGTGAAGATATCCCTGCTTCCTTTCCCCTGCAAAAGAGACTCTGCCTTTTCAGTCACCATAGTCTTTGCGGTGGCAGTAGCGACATCGGCCACTTCACGGAGACGTGCGGCGCGATGATTCGGGGTGTGTTTGACCCAGTATTTGACGATCGATTCCGGGATGTACTTGAGGGCTTCCTGGATGAAGATTTGTAGTAGCGAAGGGGTACCAAAGACGTTCATCCTGGGCAGAAAAGTATTAGACCGTCATTCCTTCCCAGAAAGACAGTATTGTGACATACATCACCCCCTGGTAGCCTTTCGCCAGTGGGATCTCCGAATTATCGAGGCAACCAAGCTGGACATCGAAAGCACCTGATTCGGAAGCGCAAAATGTCAATTCTGAACACGTCACAATCAACCACCACATTTACCTTGCCCTATGGCATCCAAAGTGGCTCGAGAGACCCAGCTGGGGATATCCAGCACAGCCTTGTCGCTATTACCAGTGTTGACGAGTTCCATCCATCTCGCGACCATCTTGACGATAGATCAATATCCAACCCTGGTCCAAGCTTGAGTGAACTTACAGACTGAGCAGAAGCCTGGGATACGGCCAAGAATGCTCTTGATTCTGCTGCGCCGAAGCCAGGATTCATGATCTTCCTCTGTCGTTTATGGATGTCACCTGTCGATATGACGTTCTCAGATATGCTTCAGCTGGAGGTCAGATTTCGACACACCCTCTGCCCAGAGGATACCCTTTCCGAGAAACATGGATGTCAGAATCCGACGCTCGGGTACCTTTGGGAATTGCTGCGAAGCAGAGGAGAATATCCGTGACAAGGCTTTCGGATCGGAAATCACAAGTTGGTCCTCCTATGAGTGAAAATTTTAGAAAAAAATATCATAAACCGTAACCGCACACCTACGCCAAGGATGCCCTTCACTCGGACGACACTGCCGTAGAGGTTTTTCCAGCGGAACTCTGCTTCACCTGCCATGCTCAGGTACAACTCAAGAAGGTTTCCTTCGCAGCACGACTCAGGAGAGGGAAGTGTACGAGTGAATGGGTGAACTCACCAAAGAGGAACGACGTGGACTTGGGTCCGCGCAGTTGAGAAAGAGAAGTGCGGGTGAAACGCCTGTAGATGGCATATGCGACGAGGGGAATGCACAGGAGTGTCAAGTAACGATCCATCTGAGATGCTGAGGAGCATTGATCCCAGAACGCGCTGTTTATATACCATTTGAACTCGGTGTATCTGCGACGACCTTCGCGGGTTTACCAACAGTAGCTTCGTTATTACCCATCGACTCCATCGATAAACTCGAAGGTACCGGATGCCGGTGTGATGGAATGGTTCAGCAACTCGCTCGTCAAGGCAATTACCGTAATGACCCTTGACTCAAGGCGGGTCAAGTATCTTCCCTCGGTCATCGCATTTGACTCACCGGAAGCAAAACAGTCAAATCCGATCGAGTCGGTTGCTCCCGACAAGCGTCTCATTATTCAACTTCATTCAAGGCTCATCTCTGTTCCGTGGATTCGATACGCCAGCTGACTTGTCGTCGACCCGTAGACGCGATGATATTGTGATGGTTGAGTATTCTCGGTCTTTGTCGTCCCATGCTGACACTGGATCAAGACCTCATCTCAATCAGCGTGTGCTGTAGCACTTCTGTTCGTGCATCATTCATATCGTCAAACCGCGACCAGATGCGGCGCACAACCAGCGCGTCGTTGTCTATCTCTGCGAAACCGGTATCGAACAGATGTTATATGGCAGGACCGAGCGACTTCCATGATGGGTGACCACGACCAATATCGAGAGAGAACGATCTCAAGTTCTCGGTCTGCATAGGAGAGACCGGAAGCAAAGCCCTATACGTCCGACAAGTGGCCTTAACACTCGACTCCCACTCCGCAACTTTCCCCAAGCGTGCGCGTGCAATGGCCTGGTGTTGTCTCGGTTTACCGCCATTCGTCTGGTCCCTACGCCACAAAGTCCTCCCCGCCGCCAGTAGAAACCATGAATCAGGCCGGGGCGCACAGATCTAAAGAAAAAAAGTGGCGCGCACATTTGCGAAGAACTTTACTTCATGATCAAGTTACGGTCGTCACTTACACGAACATAATATCGTCAAGGGTTCCGATCCTACTCTGATTGGGGCGTTTTACTCTCGAGCAAGGGTGATCACGTTCCGCACGGTGCTCAGTAGTAAGAGTGCGATGATGGACAGTTACAACAGATATAGGTAGGTGCATCACTTAGTGGGCAAAAACCCGCATCACCAGACTGCCCACAGTTGACAGTTCGCTTACCACCACAAGCAGGTCGAAGTGGTAAACTCGGGGAGATGTGATAGCATGACTATGATAAATCCATAGGCTCTTCCCCACCACCTTCGTCGGCTGAGCCCAACCCACCTGGCCCTTTCCTACGTAAATGCGGATAACACACCTCCCTCTCCTCCACAACGACTTCCACATCATCCTCATTCCAATCACTCGTCGTCTCCCACTCGTTCTCAAACTCGATATCCAGTGCCACTTCCGCATTCTCCGCATCGCTCAGAGGCAAAAAGCTGGCGAGTCCATAGGGGTTATATGCAATCGCTTGTCCGAGTGCAGCCGAAGAAGAGTGCGCTTGCGTTTGCACCCAACGTTTCTCGCGTAGTCGTTTGTGTCGTTCGCGATCCTCTTCGATACGCTTGACTACGTCTCCTCGAGAAAGATGAGGTTCCGTGTTCTTGTTCGCTGCGGCCGGGCCAGAGCCGGAGGATTCAGTAGCTTGACTTTGACGCGTGCTGAGAATCTGCATGACGTCGTCTACTTTTTGAGGATCTATCACTCGTTTCGTACGCCAGTTTTGAAGGATCTGCGAGGGGCAGTAAGTCATTGAATGAACAAGCCGAAGGAGGCGAGGCGCTCGTCGGCTAGTGTGGATCGAGAAACTCACTTGTTTCGTGCTAGTGAGGTTCGGTAGGCCCTGTCTCCCCACCGGCACCACACACTCGACGATCTGTGCAAGATCTCGAGCGACATAATCCACGTAAAAGGCGTTGTTCACTTGTTTTGCCTGTCTGTGACGTTCTGCTCGTCAGCTGGCGGTTTCAAGGAGGAAAGACCCAGGAAGCTCAGAACAGATACAGGGACTCACGAAGATGATTCGACGGGCTGAGCTGGTTGATAGGCTTTGGCTAGTAGAGACGTCTCACATAGGGAGTCTAGGAAATATAGAATATTGATGCGATGGTTTATCGAGCCCTGTAAGCGAACACCGAAGAATGATGAGCGCCAGTGCTTCGCCGTAGTCCAGACTGGTTCGACGATGCAGGCGATACAGGTGGGCATGACCGACTCTGCACCAGGGAACCGAAGGACGGAAGAAGGAATTGCAAAAGTTGTACATGCCTTCTGACATTCCTCCATAACGCATTCCCATAGATCCTCTCCGCACTTTGCAAAGTACTTGAGTGCATAACTGACGACCTTTTGAATGGATTGTTGTGTACTGCAATACAGAGACGCAGACGCAAGGTGAACTTAGCGATGATGTCCGTCCTTGAGACAGTCTGAGACACTCACGCGTTGAGCTTGCGCAGCAGGCCAAGGAATTGCATGCGCACTTCGAACGGGTCCATCTGGAAACCTTGAGGACGGTGGTGGAAGGTGTCAACAAATGGACGTTCGGCTTTGAGAGCTCAGTGATGGAAGCACTCTTGAATATGGAATGATGGTTGGGTTGAGACCGAGAGATTGTATGACGGCGGCGCGTCGATCAGCCTACGACCAGGTCGGTGTCAATGAAAAGTATGGAGTGTCGCAGTCAACCTTCGGCCTGCCCGCTGCGAAGTAGAGCATTGGAGATGGACAAGAAATTGGTTGCAACTCGAACGACGAAACCAAAGAGTCCAATCCAAGTCTGGTTCCACACGCGTGTCGTTGACTTATAATCACAACGAATGACTACGACTAAAGTAATCTCGGACTACTCTCTACCGGTCCTGCGACGCCTACGTCCATCGGTACGTGCAGCGCGTCCAGAATGCCTTCGAGTTGATCGTTCCCGCCTAATCTAGTTATTTCAGCGCGAAGCTACCCCAATAGACGCGATAAGATCAGCGTTCGGTGAAGTGAAGAAGTCATTGGAATGGCGTCAAACCTGTTGTTCCAGCGAGCTCATCACATTGAGCGTGTAATCGAACGAAGAAGTCTTGTAACGGAGGTAGTCGATGGTATGATGCTTCAAGGTGGGCGTCGAGGGCCGCTTCTGCAGAACGTCTACCAAAAACGTGAGGTGTAAGTATCCCCAAAGGAGACAGAGCATGTTCTTGCTCTTATGTTGATACGCACTCAATATGACGCGGTTCTTTTCGTCCGCTCGCACACCGTGAACAATGGGAAAAGAGAACTTTCCCTCAGTAAGATCTTCTGCGAAGCCTTTGTTATGCGAGTACTAAGTTTAAAGAGTGAACCATCAGCCAGTTAACAACGGTCGCGGAGCAAGAGACGAACCTCTGTACTCTGAAGGTTCATGTAGTCATCGCGGATCTGAAAGTACACTCCAAAAAGGTTCACTAGAGGCACATAGTCACTTTATTCAATCGAAGAAATTGGTGCTGGATCGTATGGTCAACATATGATCGGATACTAGGGCGGCTCACACGTCGATATTGGTCGTCGCACAAGCCATCAACAGTTTGATGGCGATCCTGAACAAACCACCGGTCTCTAGCACATAAGCTTCAGCACGATAACAACACCAAAGCAAAAAATGAAACGCTCAACTGTTGTTGACCATGGAGATATACTCCTGTTCGGTGGGGCACTGCAAGGAATCCCTCCAAAAGATCTCGAGGCCCTGTCCGCGATGAAGTGCAAGCAACTCTTCCGTCACGACGAGGTCCAAGTCCTTATTCGCCACTACTCTGATCTCGTCGTCCTTGGAGTCATGGTTCCTCAATATCGCCAACTCCTTGTACGCCAAGAAATACACATAGTTCGCAGTATTGATCGTCTGTGGGACACCATATATCCGATGCGCCACCGGTTGACCTCTCCGGAGTTGTGCTCCATCTTCGATATCGTCCACCATCAAACTCGCACTATGCAACATCCGCACGACGCGCGATATAACATCGAGTTGCTCGCGAGGAACGGAGAGCCATTTGTTGAATGCTTCTATGAGTGACGTGCGGATTTCTTTTCCGGGCTTTGAGGTGATGTAGGTGTATGGTTCTAGTATCACCGTCTCGAATGACTCTGGCCAGAAAGGAGGTTCTCGTATGGGAGAGAGCAAGTGGGAGATATCGAGTGGCATAGTGACTCAACTCGAAGGAGTTACGACCGGATATGAAGGCCAAATAAATGACTCAAAGAGTGTGTCTGGGCACTCCCGCTGCGGCTGCGGATATTCCGGGTGGGTTTGGATGAGATGCTCGTGTGGCTTGGGGGTATCTGGATCATACATGAGACTCGCTGGAAAGCAATGAGATTGACCTCCGAATTACTCGAGTAAACTTGGTAGAGTCCAGTTATGGGTGATCACGGCAGGAAGATCGGGCGCTATGGTCTCAGTTGTTTTAGCGGAGAAACTTCGATATCAACTGATCAGCTCGGTCTATCGTACAACATACGGCTCGTCTCTCGTTACATATTCAACGACCCTTGCGAAGCTAGTATACCTTAGTGGACGATAACACCCGAGACATCCGCAAACCAAGCATACTGGTCCTTGGGAGAGGCCCAATCAGGAGTATGACCTGTAGTCAAATATATCATCAGATACGAGTCCTGGCATTCATTCACGGTATGCACTATCCTCACCTCCAAAGAATGTCTGAAAATGCATTCCTTTGATGTGGGATTCCTCGTCGACACGCAAAATGAGGCCCTTTGCATGAATCACGCACTGTCCGTTGATCCAAACTTGCACCTCGCCTTGCGTTGTCATGATTTGGATGAGTGTCACAGCAGAGAAACAGGGTCAGGCGGCTTACCATCGGCTTCACCAATTGAATTGAGTTTGACGCGTTCTGCGATGGTCGTCCAGACCCCAGGCTCATATGTCCACGCACCCCTTCCGACAGAGATACCGTAGTCACTGTTTGTCTTTGAGAAAGGAGGAACCGCAAGGAGAGCCTTCTTATTGGTCTCATTTATGGGTGTATAAGCGTAAAGCTCTCCCAACCCGTTCTCTCTGCAGAAGTAGGGTGTCAGCTCAGCTTGACACGAATCCAAACCAAGGTTCGCGAGAAAGACACCTACCGCCACATGAGACGAAGATTGAAGCACTTGCATCTCTCGTGCTGGCGACCCCCCGAGCATCTGTACGCGAGCTCGCCAACACCGCCATCTGTATTTCAACAAGATCATCGAACCCGCTCCGATCGATGGATGATGACTCTACCTACACGTCCCAGGGAGCTTCCCACCCTTGACCCACTCCCAATCTTTCTGCAGCATCATCCGGTAGCTGAACACGGCTTCCCGGGCACCTCTCTCCAGCGCAGCAGAAAACGTCTTAGGTCCAGCGAGATAGAAACCTAAGCCCCCAGGTAACGGCGTCTTTGGGCTGCAGCTTCCCTTGGGATATCCCGCCTCCCAAGCTGATTTCGGCTCCGGATGGGAGGAGCGTCGGATAGGCGGAGGGGGACGTACTACATTATGGGTCAGTTTCCCCGTGTTCTTGTGAATACCAAGTGCGGAATCTGATAGAGGGACATTCGTCAGGTTCGGTAGTGCTGGCACCGATGGGCACGTGGTAAACCCAAAGACAAAGTCTCGGATCGGGAACAGTGGATCATCTAATCTGTGGTCAGTCGAGGTGGACGACATGCTTTTAATGTGCCCCTTGGATTGTTTCGTACATATAGTTACAGCCACTCCGAGGAATGACGTCATTCCGAAGGCGTACCCAGCGTAATTGCAGAACGCGGCATTCGTTATTCCTGTCTTTTCACCAGTGCAGCGATGAGAGGTGTCGCTTCTCAGCTTCAGCGGGCAGTGACATCTCAGCCCGATTGGTACACCTGCCACCTCTCCAGGGCTTGACCTATTCGGAAGAAAGGAAACATTTACGGTGTGTACTTGAGTCGACACGGAAGGTGGTGGTGACACGTGTAGCCCCCTTGGACGGTTTACGTGTCATACTATCCAACGTCAGCTTCCACTATGAACGTTTGAGCAGCCATTGGAATATCACTGAGGAAAGTCTCGGCGCACCGTGACTTGCTGTCTCGACCCGTGCACTAAGGCCTCTCCTGTGTCATACTTCATGCGAGATCTACTCGTCATGATTTCCCGTCTCCGAGGACAACTTGGATAAATTTTCGCGGATTCAATGACGGTAAAAAAAAAAGAAATTAGCAGCGTCGTGAGTTGCGGCCGGAAGTATAAGAGCCCATTCACTGCGCAAAACCGAAGTCCAAGTTTTCGACTTCGGCTTCGCACGTGATGGGAAATGATCACGTGCCATGCACCCATGGCTACACGATGTGCGCCGAAGGTTGGCGAGTGTACCACCTCTCTCGATAATGTCTGGCTCGTCAGCGGGCTCAACCCGCTCGCTGCGTTCTCGCGGTCCACCAGTAGTTGATCCCTTCGTTCCTCAAGGATTACCACCACCCAGGAGTCGTAAGAAGGCTGCGACATGGACGGTAGAAGAGGAGGCCACACTACTAAATTTCTTGTACTCTAACCTGGGACAGGTGGCTGATGGAAACTTCAAGAAAGTGACATGGAGCACAGCTGCGGCCTATATGGCAAGATCCTTCCCCCCCTCTGAGAATGCTGGTGACAAGACTGCCAAAGCATGCGAACGCAAATTCAAGATGGTAAGTTAATCGATCTTTGTTTTTCATGTTGCTAATAACACTACAGCTCAAAAAATATTATTACGCTGTCGCCGATCTGAAGTGCGTTGCGTCCGGATTCGCCTACGATGACAATCATGGGGCGATGATAACTCTGGAGAATGCCGATCTCTGGGATCGCTACACAAAGGTACATTAATTTCTTCGTACTAGTCAACCTCGAGCTAATAACTTGCCAGTCCCACAAGGATGCAAAGCCGTTTCGGAACTCAGGATTTCCACACTTCCAAAGTGTGGAACTCCTTCTACCGTCGTCCACTCGAGGACGCTTCGTCTACCGGCCGCATGCCATGGGTACAGTCACCAGCACTCCATTCTCCATCGCAACGCCTTCTACCACATCTGCTGCTGCCACGCCACCACCCGGTGCATTTCCCCCTATTCCGACCATCAGTGTACCTGTCGACAGCGTCCCCCAGCAACCGGGCACATCCCGTCTCTCGCTCCTTGAAATAACACATGCTCTCAACAGCCCCCAAGAGACAACGCCTCAATTGCCTGATCCGAATGCGATCCCCCCCTCGACACCATCCAGCTGCTTGTCAGCTCCGTCGTCGTCGTCATCGGCCATCACCAGTATTAGTCGAATCAGCCAATCAAAAAGGAAAGCTGAGTCCATGATAGGATCGGAAGGTGGGTACAAGAGGCCGCGCTCGAAAGTTGAAGTCGAGCAAGAGCGGAACAACATTTTTGCAGGCGTTACTTCGAAACTCGACAACCTCACGACCGCCGTCGCCGCCCCACTTCCTATGCCTCCACGGCCGCCGCCGGCCACCAACCCCCTCGTTGATGCAGCCATGGACTGCATCAACTCCATGCCCAACCTCACGACGGATGATCGATTAGATATCGGTGACTATTTCCTGGAGGCGAGTATTGACGAAGTCAACATTTTCCTCAAGCACCAGGAGCCGGCAAAGGAGGCTTGGGTGCAGCGCCGTTTGGCGAAATGTCGAGAGAGGAGATAGTTTTTTGGCAGTGTATGGTTTCCCCCCCCCCCCTTCCCAATATTTCTGCTTCCCCCCCCTTCGAATATATCTTCCCCCCCCCTCGAATATATCTTCCCCCCCCCCCCCCCTCGAATTTATCTTCCCCCCCCCCTTCAATATATCTGTTCCCCCCCCCCCATTTTGATATGCATGTTCTGGTCCCCCCCCCCCCCCCAGTATGTACTGTGTACTGTGTACATACTACATATGAATTCATTGTGCCCCCTCTATGAGTGAAACAAGTTTGAATGTGAGACATACTTGTACATCATGAAGTCAACATATTCTGAAGATACAGTCTTAGAGAATCCCCCTTATAATCTGCTGTTGCTGATAGTCAATCCACATCTCCTCTGCAATATTGTCACGCCTATTATCAGCCCTTCGTCTCTCCGCAGCATCTGCTGGACCATCTCCAAGGTTCCCAACATCACCATCCTCTCCAGTGTCCAGGGCAAGCTCAGGGTCAAAGAACTCCTCTGGATCATAGTGACGTATGAAATTGTGGAGGGCACAGAGAGCTGCAGGTACTTGAGCTTGGATGGGCATGCTGTATTCAGGGGGGATTTGAAGAATCCTCCACCGGCGCTTTATAACACCAAATATCCGTTCAATGACATTTCTAAGTCCAGCATGGCGAAGGTTGAAGAGCTCCTCTCGATTCTGAGGTCTATAAAATGACAGGTACAGGTACAGTGCACACTGAATTTAATGACAACTTACCTCAATCCAACCTGGCGCCATTCTTTCAAATGGTATCGAACCCCCCGGTATGGGACCAGGAGTGCATCACAAGTGCCAAACCCTGCATCTGCAAGAAGGTACTTCCCAGGCACCATGTGCAGGTCATTCCTGTGTGCATCATGCCACATGGTTGCATCTGCAGTTGATCCATCAAAGCCAGTCAGGGCGTATGTGAAGAAGAAGTCAAAGTCGCAGATGAAGAGGCAGTTTTGAGAGAGATATCCCTTCCAGTTCCTCATGTGAGGCTGGTCCTCAGTAGCTGTGAATGCTCGAATATGGGTACCATCAACTGCACCAACACAATCCTGGAAGAATCGAAAGCGTGGGTCACTGGTAATCACAGGTGATACCGGAGTATGGTTGGTGGGGAAATGAACTTGGGATGCATAGAATTGTCCACCAGAGAAGAAAGATAGCATTTTTTTAAAATATCTGGGAATCTATGAGAAAAAATAAACAGGGGACATTCCAACAAATTCCTAACCTGGTGATAGTCCCTGGTGAGTGTTGGAACCTCTCAGCAACATGCCGGGATGAGAGTCCAGTGACACAGGTGTAGAGGAATATGCCAAGTTGTTCCTCCACAGAGATTCCATTGCGAGATGGTACAAACCCATGATGGGTTAGCACCTGCATCAAACGATCAAACACAATGTGGCTGACACCAAGGCATGTCTGTATCCTATCTGGATGCCCATTCAGTAGCTCCAGCATCCACCCCTCACCAGTCAGGATTGAGGTGTGGTGGGGGATTGGTTCTGAATCAGAACGAAAGAGGAGATCAAAGTAGAATAACACCTGAACCACCACTGTTGCCACAAGAGCAGCAAGACGACGACGACGTGCTTGGTGTTGGTACCACTGTGCTTCAAGATCCATCTCAACAGAGTTGTAGTACTGAAGCTGATCTCTTATCACACTTCTAATCTATGGACTGGTATGTGCTGACTAATTGCTTCCTAATTCGTTTTCATATCATGTGATAGTCATGTGACTGCTTTACCGAAGCCGAAGTCGAAAACTTGGACTTCGGTTTCGCGCGGTGAACGGGCTCTAAGAGCATGGTAGACTCCTCACAATTTGTGGCCCCCACGCAAAGATGCAACTCTCAACGACATTCATCCTCCTTACCATTGCTGCATACGTCCGTGCACAGTGTACGGCATGCCCGCAGACGGTGCAAGGCGAGACATTTACTGACTCGTGCTACTTTGACGGCGAAAACATTTGCCAGTGAGTAATTGGTCAATATCACCATGCATCTGTGGGATTACTGACGCGTAGCTTTGTTCAGCTATACCGGGGGTAACGAATACTTTACGGGCCCATACTGTGGTTATTACGTGCGTGCCCGGCCCGCAGTCCATTTTTTACTGCATAACGTCTAAAAACGAGTTACGACAGACCACTGGATCGCTCGCAGGTACCCTCGATCCCGATAACAGTGTCACCGGCTGCCCACAAGTCACCACTCTAAGTTCTCAAGGCTGCACTGAATGCGCACCGAATTGAGAGAGTCTGCGCAAGGATTCGGGCGCGATGTTGAATGTTTAAATGTTTAAGCTTTAAGCTTGAGCTAACCACTTTGTACTTTGAAAGGAATCTTGAGTCGTAGCCAAATACAGCCAGATATATATGTACCTGTATGGGAAATCAATTTTTCCAGCTCTCATCTCACACTATGAAAAGTCAGGACGTGTAAAATAAGTGTCTAAGACACTCTTAGTAAGCGTCATGACAGCTAAAAATCAGCGTCCGTCATCGAATTTCAGCGTCTTAACATGACGCTGAAGTGGACATCCAGCCTACTAAAAAACAGCGTCCAGGACATTGAATAAAACTGTTGAGGGCATTGAAGAAGAGTGTCGCAATCACCAAATAAAAATGAATTATATACTGCTTTTCATTGCTTCAGGCAGTTACAATCCGTTCACAATTGGCTCCATTCCAAGCATTTCTAATACAGTCATGTACTGTCCTACACACAATGCAGGGGAATACATACGCACTCCTGCAGCAGGCGCCAGGCCATAGCAGGGTCCAGTACACAAACTACGACCAGGGAATGTGGGACGTCAAACACGAGAAGCCCATGCGGCTCAAAATATCACATATATGGGCAGGCTAGAGGCAGAATCGCACAGCGGCGGGACACGAAATATGAGGCACTGAAAGTGAGAATATTGCGCACCTCGAAATATCTCTCGTGTGGGCAACCGCTGTAGTGGGGTCCAGTACATGAAATGCATAGCAGTACGGCCGGGGAATGTGGGGCGTCAAACACGAGAAGCCCATGCAGCTCAAAATATCGTATATATGGGCAGGCTAGAGGCAGAATCACATAGCACGGTGGGGCAGGGAATATGAGGCACTGAAAGGGAGAATATTGCGCACCTGGAAATATCTCTCACATGGGCATCCAGTGGCGAACATCAGGGAAATTTTCATGGTTTGACATAGCCATATAATACTTTATCAAGTTCACCAACACTGATCTTTAAAATCATTATGACTGTCCAATAGATCAATGTATGTACCATGAATGCGGGCGTTGCCGGATTGCGTTGCTCTCGGCTCTTGATCGACAGAGCTCGGAGATGTGAATATATGTTTGTATGCCTGCATACAGTCCAGGTATGAGCCGCCAAATGAAAGAAGAGAAGCTTATAACTCGCCGAAACTAGAAGGGTACTTCGCAACAGGCCGTTCCATGGGTCTTCCGCATCGTAAGAATAGCCCGCATACAGAAAAAGCGGCCACTGGTCACCAGCAACCTGCAATTGACCGCTGCGCAACTTCGCCTTTATCCTACAATGCGTTATGCCTTTCCCGAGTATAGCAGACGAAAAACATACTCAATATTTTCCCATTCATAGCCCGCAGGACAAAGTAATGCACCAGTGCATTCGTGATGGAATCCTCGCCCCGTCTTGACATTCCTGGGAATGTGTGGACTGAGAGTTTGGCCCTTGGGAGTAATCCAATCTATTATCGCGGCCTTCATACTCTTCGTGTCGTCAGCCCTAGCACCACTAGCGCCCTTTTGAATCTACTAAAGCGGTCAGATGACCACGAAGTAGGCAAATACGCATGTGCTTACCAACTCTGCTATGGTCATCACGTCTTCCTCGGAAGAGGACATCAGGCGGTCTTCAAGCTTCGGTACAATCTTCAACAATTCCCGAAAGGCGGAATACTCCCTCCTTTCGCTGGTTGCGTTGTCAACATGCATGCCCTGAAACGACTATTAAGGAAAGTACTTACTCTTGCGTTAGAGTCTCCAGTCCCCTCTCCTCTACTTCACTCATGAGGACTATTGCATTGGTTAGCAACGTTTGGACATTGCAAAAGGCATGCATGGCACGACCGAAGTGGCGGCCATGGTGCACCAGCGGGTCTTGTACACTTCTGTATGGCAATCAGTATGGTAAGACCGAGGTTATTGGCAACATACGGGCATTTTCTAGGCCCCAATTGCAGCGCGTTCGATCGTGAACGTTTCGTTCCACGGGACGCGGCATCTTGGTCCAAATCGAAGTGCCCATCGTAACGAGGCATGACGAAATGCGAGAGCTGCACAAGGAAGGAAGAGGACCAGAGAGAGCACAAGTAGGCTGAGTGGTGAAGCGGTTGGACTGCCCTTTTGTACCCTTACCGCAGCATGACAGGAATTACAAGATTGTTGCATATCACAGTTTGCCGTAACGTCGGCTCAGATGGGAATCCCTCATAATGCTCACAGCGCGTGACATAGATCAGAATAGCGAGAAATGCTACATGTCCGCCTCAGATCACCCAAATCACAAGATGCATGAAGGTATCGAAACTTACATCATTTTTTGGCTAACAGGTTTATCTTGCTGCCCAGCCGCCGGCCAATCAAATAAAACCATCAATATCTATATCAACACGCTGGAAGAAACCCATAGCAACATCTCCATTGTCCTAGAAAGCAGTGAGTTCACAGTGACCGTAATCGCAACATACTTCAGCCAAAAGCAGACGGAAAAAGGACATCGCGTATCTCTGCAAAACGACCAAGAAGTCTGAGTTGTGAACGACTTGAAGATGACGTGGGTGCCCCGTCACCATCAACGCGGGCCCAGGGTGTTCCACGAACAATGGCCAACGCAGAAGTTCAAACGGATGCGGCATGGGATATAACTCCACATCTGCATAAACTACTGTGTATTCAGGTACATGAAGCCCTCGAGAAGCTGAAAAAGCTGACAAGTAACATTCGAGAAGCCACGGGGCCGAAGGACCTGGGGAAGCAGACAGTAGACGAGGGAAAATGCCAGAGATGTGAAGAATGGGAAAGGCTGTGGACGGATATGAATGTTGACGATGCGTAGCGTAGGTTAGATGGTAGAAAACATAGCCTTGCAAAGGACACATTATTGCTCGTCCCGAATTCATCGATGTTCTTGTCGTCGGTGGCATCGGCTGCGACTATCTGGGGCAAACCTCGAGTGGAAGTGGTAGACTAGGAGGTGGAGCTGAGACGAAGATCGTGAACCTGCCGCCAAAACCGGATCACGGTGTACTGGGACGAGAGCCTGAGCTGGCATCGCTCGAAGTATGTGGTGTCGTGCTTCCTGGCGCATGTTGTTGGCGGAAGGGGCAATCGGAGTTTCTTCCGCTGGTGCTTATCATCCACGTCGAATCCAAAAGAATTTCGGGAGAGGGGAACGGCAGCAGAAGTTCCAGGTAATCTATGATTGGCCATGACATCCTCCATCCATTCCTGCAGCACTGGAGAATGTGATTCAAAACTGACCCACGAAGGACTACAACCTCAGATCTGACCCAAGGAACCAGTATCGCAGATGCTCACCCACAGGCTGTTCCTCTGGCATTACAAGATCGGGGACTGTTTGGGCTTGAACTAAAGGGTCCTACGTGGACATCGCCTAGACACAGATTCGAGTGAGTACAAGCTGCTGTAACTTCTCGAGTCATTTCTTACCCGCAACATCCCTTCTCGCGAGGTAGGTTCGTCGTATCACTTGAGTTCACTAACCGGCTATTTGGTGGTATAGAATTGCTTTTAACAGACTCTATGGTCAGGCTGAGAGTGTCGACCATAAAATGCATTGATATGAAGCTTGACACAGCAGTTGGTCCGTGGTTAACTGGTTGCTCAGTCGGGTATCGGTCGATATCATCGATAGCCGGAAACGGCCGACAGTCCAGCAAACAGTTAGCATTACATAATAACTCATTCGAGCCCACTGAGCTCAGTGGAAACGAGTAATCATGGCCAGTGATCGGATTGTAGAACACTCGTTACCATTATGAGTTATATTCACAAGATGACTCGCTCGTTGCTACACTGATACAACAAAGACGCAAGGACACGCTGATAAAAGTAAAAGGAACGCGCTATCTGCAAATCAACCAGATTTCAAGTCGAATCCCGTCAAGGTGGTGAAAAGAAAAGATGCTGGCAAGCAAGTGAACGCCTGCAAAGAACTCGTATTGCCTTCTCAGTAGTCACTGGGAGACTTGCAGCTTTTTCAGAAAACAACAATCAGCATCACGATAATATGCTAGAGCTCGAGGGGGAACTTACTA
Source organism: Pisolithus albus (assembly GCA_024613165.1). Lineage (NCBI taxonomy): Eukaryota > Fungi > Basidiomycota > Agaricomycetes > Boletales > Pisolithaceae > Pisolithus > Pisolithus albus. Next base: position 49,574 of record JANFAB010000107.1, read on the forward strand.
GTGGTTCACGAGATAGACAAAAATCGCGCAAGGACAAACTAGCCATCGCTGCCATGTACTTCCCTTTCACGGTTTTCGGCTTCTCGATGACAAAGTGCGCCTTCATGAGTCGTTCTACCTCTGCATCACCAAGATATCGACGCAGAGCAGTTTCACAGTCCTCGCAAGTGACCTCGATGTCTGCTAATTCTGCAAGGAAAACTTGCTTCTTCTGTAGCACCTCTATAAACTTCTTAACCGTGCCCCCTACATCAGGTGTGGGAATAAGATATGGCAACACCTAGGCGAGTTAAGCAATTCAGAATCTCGACATTATCATAAAACCTACCATGTATTTGCCTGCCTCTCTCACCGCTTTCTGGTATTCAGAAAACTCGTTCGTGTCTTCAAGCCCAGATTTCTCTTGATTCTCAGAGATAGTGAATTTCTCTTTCTCTTCCCCTCCATGGGGTCGGGGAACAACGTTTACTTGAGGCAATCCATAGACCCCATTCCAGTGGTGAGAATGCATGCACACTCGAGGTTGGGCATTAGGAATGGGTGACTCTGATTCCTTCAGCGCTAGATGAGTTCCTTTGAACATGGTGTTTGATGAAGAATTCAAGGGGGTCAATTGACAAAGTTGTGACTGTCACAGTTTCTCACAAGTGAAACCAATAACTTTTAATTACATAACCCGCTAATTATGGACTTTCCAACACTGCCCACTGAGTGAGACATGAGACGTGAAGTTTGAAGCTTGAAGCCTTGAGCGCGCAGTCTGAGAGATAAGAAATAACATACAGTAGTGGCAATTTCCGAGTGCCGTGCAATTCACCTTGCCCCGCTTAGCATCAAGAAGAAGGCAATTGCCAAGCACACCTGAAGCAGAGTTGACTCTGCGAGCTTAAGGAGAATCGACACAATGGTCGTGGGTTACGCATTCCTACAGAAAGTCCAAACGTGAACTCTAGTAATCCGATACGTCCTCACCGCTGTAGGGAGGGAGTCCTCCCTACCATGGTAATTATTATATTTCCTTGTTTCTACTTACAGTTTTGTTTTTATCTTTACCTTACCTCTTTTTTACTTAGTATTTGGACGCATTTTGGCTTATGTAAGCCAACCCTTGCACTTACTGTACATTGTACTTGCTTAGTAACACAACATAGACTGCCACCAAAGACGAAATAAGACGGAATCCGAAGGCCAGAGCCTCGGAATTTTAGTTTCTCCTTATCAGACTCTCATTAGACATTATCCCACTTGCTTTTGGGATATCTAGGGCACGTTTTAAGTCGTTTCACCACTCTCTGGCCCCTACCAAGCATCTCCTAGCCCCCTCGGGTCGAACTGAGACCCACAAACCCAAAGGGAGACCTCTAGGCCACTCCCCCCACCTTCTTTTATTATTTCTCTTCACCGCGCCAATTAGAACCATACATCTCGTACATCGCAGCGAGTTCATCATCTGATGCAGCATCTACTTCCGAATCACTACTTTGAGCCTCTGCACCAATTCCCCATTCAAGTGCATCCCGGTCAGTCAGCGAGAATTCAGCAGATAGATCAGATGCGTCCAAGTCAATCTGAGTTCTTGAAGTACTTGCACCAGAAGGAGTTTTGTCGAATCCATTTTTATCCACTGGGCGTTCTTGGTGCAAATCGTGCTCTGATTTCGAGTCACGTTGTGCAGGTGAACGAACATGTGAATACGTATGACCAACACCGAGGCCCCAGTGGTATCGAAGCAGCATATCACGATCTGCAAACCTTTGAATGATGGTGAGTGAAGAACTTTACTCGGACTACTTTAAATTTCACTCAACCTATTGATATAGTAATAGTTCCAGTCGTCAGAGTCTTTGGCGACGGGTGATAAGGAAGTGTGGTCGGAGTGGGACCTCCCTTTCGCGAAGGCTGGTATGAGATGACAACCCCGTAAGATACTTGCCAGGTCGATAAAATCAAATGCGCCGCGATCATTCATGGGAGGGAATCGCAGAACGTCAAGCCTGCAAGAGCCATCTCCAGGATTAGGTGCAACTTGCTCGAACCATCGGACATGTAAGAAGTCGAGTCGGCGAGGGAGGTAATTGCTAAATCCCGGCCCAATATACTGGACATTTGCATGATAAATGCCAATGATGCGAGCATAACAGAAGCGATGGCGACGTTCGTATGCGTCCTCCGATTTGTCCGCATTTTCCGGGGTCGCCAGCATCATAACGTCACGATGGTCAGTAGTCGGGTTGAAAATATCCTGCCCACGTTTGACATCATAGGTCGTGTAATTCACCCGGAGAATGCAATGCTGGTATATACGATTACCTTTAAATAGTAGATGGTCAGCAGCTGCCTCCGACGTGCTATAGCTAGCTTCAAGGCCCCATAGTGGCTGCGACAAAGTTGGCTCGGAGGCCAGCGCATGCATTTCTCTGACGCGAGGAAGGAGGTGGTTCTTCAATTTCGGAACGAAGTCCTAATAGCTCTGCTCCATCATTGCTGATGCGGAAAATCAGAATAAGTACCTACCTGCAGAGCAGGGTCGCCAGAGTGTTTCCTAATGAAGTCGGCGATGTCTATGGGTCTGTGTTGAGATTTTCCAACATTGTAGCGTTCCTCCAGCTTATCGGGCACAGGTTCGAATGGACCCCTGGTTGCTTTAAATGAATCACGGATCTTCCGGATTCTTGCCTGCCGACGCTCAATACGAGCCAGTTGCCGAACAAAGTCTTTTCGATTCGTGCGAACGAACCTTCCCTTCCCGACTTGGTGCTCTCGCTCACCCTAATACCGAGTTAGAATTCGCTAAGTATAAGTGAAAGCTGTAAGACCTACGGACTGCGTTGAGTAAGAATCTGATGTTCCAAACATCCTGATGGTAGTCGTGTAATCACCGAGTGCATGAAGCTTGTAAGTACAAAGGTTAAGAGTATTTGATCGCAAGTCTGTCGTCGTAGATTTGGAAGGTGCTCTACCCGATGCAGCAGATGAGCGACGTAAGGCCTCACGACGCTGGAGCGATTGAACTTCACGTTTGAGTGGCTTCGTGGAGAATGCTGGGCACGTCTCAGCCTGGAACACGCGAATGAGATTTCCAACCAATTGCGTGAGGTCGTCCATCACGCTAAGCGTTTCATCAGTATGCATCCGGAGCTTTGTGAACCCATGCCAATGGCAGAGTGTGTAGAGAAGTTCGAGGACAGTCGAATTGTGGGGTTCGGGCAGTAAACCTTCAAATACAGGAAGTGCACACTGCAAATTGGTTAGATGAATGTGACCTAGCACAAGGAACCAAACACCACGGACCTGAAGAAGGTCTTCGAAGTGGTGAGCGGTCATCCTCCTCATTTCCGAGGAATTTTTTGAAAAGCGCCGGATAGTATCCCGCCCAAATGTTGGAACCTGCCGATATCTATAAATCAAGTGTCAGCCACCACAGCTGGGAAGTATTTCTGGTAATACTTCACCTCCGATCAAGCTCATGCAGCTGACTTTCCTTCAGACTATCCAGAATGCGTAAGAGGTGGGTAAAAATGGCTTTCCATACACCAAGTTCAAATTCATGCAGTAAGTCAACTACGAGCATGAGAAAGAAATTGAAGCCCAAAGCACAGAGCCGATCTGAAAAGGCATTCTTCAAACTTGGGAATGAGTATGCTGCATTGCATCAAATGAGGCGTTCGATGCACTCACTGACGCGGGGACGAGAGACTCGTCTCGAAGAAGGGCTTCAACTTGCAGGGTGTTGACAGCATAGTTGCCCTCGTAGATAAGCTCCCTTGCCTCATTGACCCTTTTCTGCCTGGCAAAATCGTCAACACGAGAGAGTCATTGCCGCTGCAACATATCCTGCCATGTGCCCATATTAGGCACTTCCGTCATGGGTATTGTGCACCTAGGACATGGGCATACACCAAGGTTGCGAATGGATGCTATCAAAACCCTAGTATTGATAGATCGAAACCGGTCAGCATATGTTAGAATGGTGGCGAGACACAAATCATACTTCTCAGGATAATCGGCAGAATACGTGAATATTCGGGGGTAGAACCGCCGCTTGATGCCATCACAACACATTATAGCCATCCCGTGTTTGTATGCTTCGATGAAATCATCATCAAGCAATTTTTTCCACTGCTCATGAAAAAACTCCCTGTTGCAGTGCGTCAAAAGGACTTCGCCAGGGTATTTTCCTCCGAACTGTTCTGTCAAGAAGTCCTTGAACTTGTCAGGGAGCTAGTAAAAAAAGAGGTTATCTTTGAGCCAACCAACTGCCCAGTGTACTTACCACTTGAAAATATGCCGCGTGAGAACATGAATGATTCGATGGCTGGCACCTTCGATACTTAGACTCGTTCCCAAAAAATACGTAGAGCGGCCACAGTTTAGCAGAGCCAAACTGTGTCAGCTGGGTCGAGTCCGACCAGAACATGAGCGCTGCAACGACACGAGGAAGACTGCACCCAAGTGTTGGGGGAGAGTCTTGCAGCTCTTGATGCGCTTCAAGAAATGCAGTGGACGTAAATAATTCGCCATAAACCTTCATGTCACGATCCTTGTGAGTTGGCTGCCACCGCAGTTCATATGGTACAAAGTGGAAGTGTGATGCATGTGCCGGATTTGTGACCTTTTCTCGGATGATCGAAGTAAGCGAACGATGGTAAAATCCACCGACAGCATAGTTCTTTGGGCCAGGGTCCTTCGCACGACTGTGAAATGGAACTGATATTGTGACCGATGAACACGTCCATCCGTTATCCTCCTCGAGCCACTCCGGCCGATCACCATCGAATTGGTTGTGACCGAGTTGGTCATCGATGGCATCCCACGAGGTGTGAGTCACAGCAGCCGGTGAAAATGAAGCGTCCCTGACGATGTCAATCAACTGCTTGAAGGACTCCCGAGACTTGTGAGCACCTTGATTCCAATACCAGTCGCCGAGGCGCATCGCACTCTTGTTTGGGTAAGGCAGGTACGCGTTCGCAGATGGTTCGTCTGAAACCCCAGGACTGAGGCTAACCACGTTCCGTGAGCACGTATTAACGACTGAGTAAGGATCGTCTGGATCGTGACTCGGGAGTGCGTCAGTGTTGTAAACACGGAATAAGCCAAATTTGTTGATCTGCAACTTGAATGTCTTGCGCGACGAGGAGCAGAGAGGGGAAGCAGATTTCTCTGCATGACCTAGTGGTGTATCACAGGACGAGGTCACGTCCACTTGTGGTGCTGATGATATTGAAGAATTGGGCAGGAAGCTGGTAGGGGGAAGTGGCAATGGCGGCTCTGGAAGCATGTCCCGAAAGCGCAAAGGCAGCTGGCGATTGGCACGCCGAGTCCTTCTCTGAGCTAAGGGTAAATCGTCGTCCTGCGACGGCTCATTCTGTAAATCTGAATCCATCTAGCATTGGCTCTGTCAATTACTTGACTAGAGTACTAGAGTTCCGAACACATGCCTGCTGCAAAGCGGACTCGGTAGGCTGCACCTCACGGGTTTCATGCGCGCGACCTGCATTAGAAGTGCTGGAAAGCCCTATGCCAGTATCATTCGCTTCGGAAATTGCATGAGCACTTGGAACTCTAGCTTTTTTGCTTCGATAGGCTTGTTTCACTTTCTCGAGGGCACTGGCAAGTCGCTTTCTGCCTTTGCAGCATCCTTTCTCATGACACGTGAAGGCGCCTAGGTCGCTGAAGACTCGACCGCAAACACAATTTTGTGAGAAGGTAGCTTCCACCATGGCTGTGCAGTAGCAAACTAGATCAGGTAAGATACGGCGATGATGTGAACGGCTCATACCTAGGTGGTGAGGAGTTGGTAGTTCGAGCAGCTGTTTTGAGCTCGCCCATGTGTCACATAGATCTGGTCACAGTCAAAATCATGACATGACCCGGCAAAGAATAAACTACTCACTGCGTTGCTAACCACACCACGAAGACACTGAGACACTGAGAAGACTCATAAGTTTGGTACGAGTTGCTGTTACTGTTACCAGGTCCTGTTCTACTCATGTCAGATGTGATCCCAGACGACAAAATACCGAGAGAAGAAACCTCTGTGAGCCCATAGTTCCACTTGGCACAGCCCACAGCTTGAAGCAGCACGAGTCGAAGAGCAGGGGGTCAAGAAAGACAGCATCAAGTACTAGTGAGAGGGGGAGAACGAGTACACATATAGGGTGCAGAAATGTTCGTGAGTTGGTCCAAGGTTTTGTGTGGTGAGGGGACGAACCTGTGTCTACGACACACAGCTAGGACTGCAATGACTTGTGTATGCGCCGCTACAAGTCCGAATACAAGAGTGAGTCCATGACAGCGGTGTGCCTTGCGGTTGCTATTCCGGAACTCCATCGAGGTGATGCGAAGAGATAGCTGGTGGGTAGTTGGAAGGCGAGGAGGATGGCATACTGTAGTAGGCAGGCAGATCTGTTAGAATTGTTCGATATGCGTATACAACGTACCTTATGCTTGTCACGGTGTGCATGGTGAACGGGAGAGCCTAGAAACGAAGGGAAAAAATTGCTAAGTCCATCAATTTTTCCGACGGGTAGCAGAGGCACTTTTCAGATAGTAGTAGGGTTGGACTACGAAGGATGTGTCCGTGCATAGTCGGGGTGGGGTAAGGTGCGATGTGCAGGCCCACTTCGGGTCGGATTACGGTGCGCCGTGTATAATTCACGTCAGCTTACAGCTGTGTGCGAAAGCATTGGCAATCACAAAATATTTCCATGGCGTGGGTAAACAACTCCCGAAAAGGAAATGTAGGAAAGTGAGTAGTAGAGTATGCTAATAGCACTACCGTTCGACCCTCGCCTCGTCATTCCAGTACAGCACTCCTCCATGCCAACAAGGTAATTCAATGGTCATTTTTTAACACGATCGGATTATGCTACGAATATTGATTATTCACTTTGACGGGTCGGGTTTTGCTACAAATGTTGCCTATTAGACCTCCGAGGTCGGATTATTTCAGTCTAGACCGTTGGATTATTCCTCCTCCAAAAATCTCGTTTCTGCAATTAATGATTCTCGATGAATACATGAATGACTGCGAGGGCAAAAGCATTGTCTGTAAGTATAAGGAAAAAAAAAAGACGCTCAGTACAGCGCCGCTCTGTACAGACATACTGTAGCGCCAGGCGGGGAGTAAACACTGTCTAAAACCGCGATCAACGTGAGCTGTTTTGTAAATGTAATATCGAAGAATCTGTGACGGTCAAGCTGATCCAGTTTAGAAGAGTAGTTCGGGCAGTTTCGCGTGTCGCTGGAGGAAGTTCGTTGTTCGTCGCGTTCAGGATGCTATAAAAATAGTCGTTGATTTGGTGTTGGAATTGAGAGACCCGTTGAACACGCCGAGAATCCAGGACTGTGTGACTGAACCAGTAGATGTCGAAAATGAGCTCCTGTAGTTCAACGATAACCTGGAAACTTGAGACACGAAGAACGACACGAATAATAAACTCACCCATGCAAGCACAAATGAAAACTTCTCCAGAACGAACCCAATAACCGGGCTAACTGTGGTGGCATTGCCGCGAGAAACGACCTCCATTACACCTACCCAGCCGATCGAATCTGGTCTTACCAAGGCATGGAATAATAGATTGTGGATGGATTCATTGGAGAACCACCTCATCCTCTGCTCACCAGGAACCATGTGGTGGAACAACGGATAGCTGATGGTTGGTTGAAACGTCGTCAGATACTCGAGGTAATGCCTATCGTCTGGATGGAGGTCAAGACCGGAGACGAGAGGGAACATAGGAAACGTAGAGGGCGTGGTCTGGAGCGGCGGTTGTAGATATAGAAGGCGGTCGATCGCGTGCCAAACATGCACCAGGTATGGCTCAGCAACGTTTTCAAGCTTGATAGCTCAAATATTCAGTATATACAAAACATCCGTGTCGACATTAAATATACCTCCTCGAAAAAAAGTTGACGGAACGTTGAGTCCATCATGGAAGATCGAAACGCCAACGTATGGGCAGCAACAAAGAGACCGTCAACTGCACTAACCGAGTCAGTACGATCCAGATGAATTTGGAAACCCGGATGTACTTTCCTTCTATTGGCTGCCAAGCTGGATCGTTGCGTCCCCGGCGATGATAGTAAAGTACGTGGTGGACGACTTCCACGATTGTACGAGTATCGACTTTGAAGTTGGCGTCCACCAGTGACTGTAACCTGATTCTGCCGATGAGAATACGGTGATGTATGGTCAGTATGCAGTCCATCGCGAAGAGCCACCAGTCGGGTGCTCTTTCGCGTAATAATTGGAAGAACCGCGCTATGTAGAGGGGGAAGATCAAACCGTGGTATCAGATTATAGTCGAGGCTTACCTTGCATGATGAAGTGCCGAAGTGCAGCAGCAACTTGACAGTCGTTTCCTGCCGCGGCAGGAAATATATCGGGTCCGTGGTACTCTGGATCGTATACGGTCTCACTCGCTGCAACGGAACTGGTACCATCGTCATCGTATAAATGGACAGCGGTGGGAGTGGCATCATCAAGCTGCGAACGAGACGCCGATGATTCCGATACAATAGGACTTGGTAGCATGGAAATAATCTTGTCGAGGTTGAGATCTACAGTATGTGGACTCAGGACTAGTCATAAATGCGTTGTGAACTCCGTTACTTCCCTGGTGGATCCGAGAAGTCGCCAACCGATCGAAAGATCACGCCCAGAAGGGCCTGCGATAGCCTACTAGGTGGTCTCGCGGGGGAGGATGGAAGGGATCGCTCATCGTTCATCTCTAAGACCAGCGCGCGAACGGGAAGCAGTTTGCAAGGAATAGATACGGTTTTACACGGTGACAGTAAATGTGTGACGAGCAGCCAAATTAAGAAACGCGAGTTACCTTGTTGAAAAGCAAGGTTTCTCCGCACCATAACTGCGTGGGAACCGGTGCTTCGTTTCGTACATCGTAGGTTCGCCACTTTCGCATTTCGCGCCTGTGCATTTTGCATTCCGTACATTCAAATTTTTGTACTTGGTACTTATGTATCTTTGCCTTCAATCCCTAAGCATTTCGTTCAAGGCACGGGTGTGCCTACGGCCCACATCCAAACCTGCCTTGAACTTGACTCTGATGCAATCATGACAAATAATTCGCCGGTAAGAAACCTAAGAGTAAAGGAGACCATTACTCGGAAGTTGTCCCTCCTTCCGCACAATGCAGTTCAATCACCTCCTCTGAGTCGTGCATGTCAGCTCGTTTCTGGAACCTCGTCCGAAGGTCGTAAGCGGAACTGTGGAGAGAGACGTCACGATCTGGATGCCAGGGCAGACAGAGCTCTAGTGCTGCACGTATGAACGTCACGGCTTCTTCCAGGTCAGGACTGCTTCTACTTTGCCAAATCTCTCTCAGGCAGCGACCAAGGGATGAAACCGGCAGGGGTGCCCAAAGGGACGTAGTAAAGCTGCATGGTGGGGCCCATTCGCCTTCTCTAAGTCGTGTAAGTCAGCTTGTTTCTCAGACCACGGCCTAAGGTGGCAAGGGGGTCGTTGAGAGATGTGTCGCGATCTGGATGCCCGGGTGGACAGAGCTCTAGAAGTACCGAACGCATGAGCGGCATGACTCCTCTCAAATTAGCAACTACCCCAAGAATGGTCACGCATGGTAGTTTCTCTCCAAAATCTCGTCCAAAAGTCGCAAGCGGGGTTGCAGAGAGATACATGACGATCTGGATGCCCGGGTGGGCAGAGCTCTAGTGTTGTGCGGCCAAGAGTCACGTGTATTGAAGAACCGGAGGTGCTCGTGACCAATGGTTGGTGAACATACATGAGAGAGAGGATAGGCGCCTATGACGCATGAAAAGTGCCCTATTTGAAACAGGTTACCGCATGATCAGTATGCAAGACTCACCCACTCTCGATGATGAAACGGGGACTCTTTGCCGTCGACATCACCTTTTCCTTAAGCATCGTGGTCAGCAACACATTTCCTAATAGTCCCTTGCTCACTCTTTAAGCACCGCCGTATGAGCTCTATCTCGTGTGGTAACAGTGCACTGCCGATCTCTGGCACGAATGATCAGTAAAATGCGTCTGTAGACGCTCCGCTGGTGTTGGTGCCGTGTAACTCGGGAAAAGTCATAAGCGGAATCGAAGATGCTGATACCACCTTTCATGGATGCACCAAGTACCCTGACCAGAGATGGCATTTGGTCATTGAAGATGCTATGTGCCATATTCGCATCACAGGACCGACTGCTGCCGAAAAGGTCTGACGATGCCAGACAGCCGCCACCATAGGATTTACTGTTCAATGCAGGGGATCCTAGGTCACTCATGAGTCATCCCAGAGAGATCGTAGCGATTGCCTCCGAAATAACACACTCACGAGAGAACAAGTCTTCGTTTATTGCACGTTAGCCTCCAACGAGTTAGTCACGATCAGACGGTTGATGACCTTGGTACTGATCATTTCGGACATGACATGCCACAAGATGTTCTGAACTCGCACAGGACTCGCACCAGGGGGTAGTGGTTCGTTGCTGCCTGTGGTATCCGAGATGGCAGCTGCGAATATGATATCCAGATTTGCAGGTGGGGACTACTCAAGTTCCTACCAAAGTGAATACATAGTAGTTACAGATGTTATAAATGAGCGACGGCTGTAAGATAGAGAGCGAGAGATGACGGAATGATCCGTGCCCAGTGGTCTCGGAACCTCGACGCTGGGGGACGTCTATTGCATATCCAAAATCGTCTTCACTGTTGCGGATGTTACTCACCATTTTCTCCACCACCATTCACACCCGGTGTCCCTCTTCTAGGACCATTCCCAGGCGCCCCTGCAATGGTTCGTCCATTTCCCTGCATGCTCGGATTTCCCCCTGGGTGTGTCCTACCACGTGATGGGAGGACCCTAACGTAGTAATCCATGATGATGGCCATACTGTTCACACTGAGGCGATACGTCTTGAGCATCGTACCCTTTCCGAAACGGTACTTGAGGTAGTTGGAGCACAGCAGTCCAGCGAGAGTAATCGACATATGGAGGGGAACAAGTGAGAAGATGATCAAATTTTGAGTATGCGTCTCTCGAAACGAAGGTAAGACGCCTCGCATTCGGGGCAAAATCTACCTAGCATAACACGTCTGCGAGACAGTAGCTAGAATGGTGAGTAACATCCGCAACAGTGAAGACGATTTTGGATATGCAATAGACATCCCCCAGCGTCGAGGTTCCGAGACCACTGGGCACGGATCTTCCTCTGAGCTGTGGGGTCATCGAGCACACCTAAATAATCAGATCGTACACATACGCGAAATTCGACGTGCGCCAAAGGGTTTGTTTCCAAATGCGGAGGCGCGTGTGCACTGGTCCTGGTACAAGGGTGCGGGTGGGTATGATTGTGAGAGCGACCGTGATCGAACGACGTAGTGTGTTGCTTGGGTATGGTTAAGGGCTGACCGCGATAAGTGGGGCTCTCCGAATGAACAAAGCTCATCGGCACGGGCGACACCGCCACATCACGCAGATGCAAGGACACACTCGGCCGCAATCGGGCGAATCTCCCGAAGACATTCGCATATCCCTCCTGGTCGTCCGAAGACATCTTGATGGGCCGTACGGCACCATGTATGCGGGTCTTGAGCTCTTCCAGCTGCTGCGGATGATACTGGCTATACCCCATCGGCCAACAGAGCGTCTTGATCCACTCTTCCATTAATGACGGTGTCCACTGTACTCCATTTAGCTTCGTCCCGTGTTTCAACATCGCAACGATATCTTTTGGGTCTTCCTTCCTGTATCGTACTAGCTTGAGAGCGACGCCCAAGAACATGGTAACGCTGATGAGACGTAGACCAGGTGCTTCGTATATAGTGTTCATGTCTATGTTGTTTTGTTGTTTGGAGTCGTGGTATATGGGGTCGTAGATGTGACCTCTTGGACTGTGGGGTAATTTGGGTTCGATGATGACGATGAAGAGAGTAAGGAGTAGTTTACTCACTCCAGAGCGAAGGGAAGTGCGATGTCCGGATCGGCATTCATCCAATCAGTGCTGCCGGACGTGTTCGTTCATTTCATTGGAGGGCGATGAGTCTGAGAAGCGTACTCGACCTGGAATCGGGGCAGCATTCTGAGTGTTGAATCATGCCAGACGTCAATATAACAATCACAAGAGGCCCGTGATGAGCGATGCTATGCGTGTGCCTTCGAGAAACACACACACCTTGATCGAAAAGTCATCCACCGATGTTCCTCCTTGTTTCGTGAGCGCATCCTGCGACTCCGCGGTACCCTCCAAGAGCGCTATACATGCACGAAGGAGTCTGATCTGTCATTCCTGTTCTTCGAGTTGGCGTCGTTCTTCGACATTTTCGTGGACTATACGCTGTCGGGGGTGTCAGCCCATGATCCTGTATAGGAAGCTGCGGCGCATCGTGTAACGGTATGGTAGTAAGATGGATACCCACAGGGTTCGTGAGCGCATAGCGGTACTGCGCACCGCTGACGAGGTCTTGCGGGACAGAGGCTATACACGAATCCTGCAGCATGCGATCAGAGTCAAGTATGTTCCCAGTTCAAGGCCTTGAACGAAATGCTTAGGGATTGAAGGCAAAGATACATAAGTACCAAGTACAAAAATTTGAATGTACGGAATGCAAAATGCACAGGCACGAAATGCGAAAGTGGCGAACCTACGATGTACGAAACGACGAAGTGCAAAAATACAAAACTCTAATTGGCGGTCCTCGAGGTCCTCCAAGTGCATAACTCCCAAATGCAGAAGTCACTTCGCCGAAGTCCGCAAGTCCAGAGTTTCGGAGGAGCATGACGTTCCGGCTTTCCATAGATTCGCGAACTGTACTCACAACCACGCTCCATTTCCCCGATTTGCACGCAGTGACGATATGCGAGCTTTTCAACGTGACTAACGATAAATCGCGGTTTGTGATGTTGGAGTCTGCTGCTGATGGTGAGACTTACAAGAGTCGTGTTTCCATCTGTCAGGAACACCTCTATGCGGGTGAATCCTACGAGCTATGCCTCACAGCACCGACCAGGATCACTCTTCGTGACCTCCCCGGGCTGCATCCGAGACGCAATCACTGTCATGGGAACGCTATAAGCTCCTGCGAGAACTCAACCCTGCACCGCATGCCGGTTATTTACTACTACACCCAACAACATTGGTAGCATCATCCCCCGAATGATTTCTCTCTTTTTCCCGCCCACCTGGAGCAACATTCCAGCTGCGCCCCATCAAAGGAACGGTTCGCAAGGCACCTGACATCACCCATGCTGTAGCCGAGAAAGAATTAAGGGGGAGCCCAAAAGAGGTTGCAGGAAACCTCATGATTGTCGACCTCATCCGCCATGACCTACACGCCGTAGTGGGCCAAGACGTCGATGTGAAGCAGCTCTGTACCATGGAAGAATATAGCACGGTATGGCAACTCGTCAGCGTTATCGAAGGGAAGGTTGGCGACACTGTGGACGCGCCCAACAGCCATCGGGAAAACGGCGCACTTGGTTGGGAGTTGCTGAGACGTAGTCTTCCTCCTGGTGGGTACCTTTATCATCCTACTCATTGAATCTGTCTGTTTCTGAGATGTATTGCTCATAGGCAGCATGACCGGTGCACCGAAGAAATGTAGTGTCGAAATCCTTCGCACTCTCGAAGATAGCGAGCAAAATGTTTACTCTGGAGCATTCGGTTACTGGTGCGTAAGCGGCGCAGGCGACTGGTCGGTTACTATCTGCAGCTGTTTCAAGTACGACGGCCGCTATAGCTGCAAGCACACCACCGAGGCACCACCCCCTGATGATCGTGCGGAGGAATGGGTTATTGGTGCTGGTGGTGCCATCACAGCATTATCGGCCCCTGAGAAGGAATGGGAGGAAATGCTCATCAAATTGCGAAGTGCATCGATAAAATTCATTCACTCATGCGGCAGACAGGGTCCTCTTTGACAGAGAAAAGGAAAATTTCTTTCCACCTGGATACGGATAACACACCTTCTCGAAAATGTGAGGAGGTGCAAACAGCAGACTACAGTACTACCATTGGACCATTGTTTGAGTTGGCGTTTCTATTTGAGTTTCCACGTTTGCTCTATGTTACATTACCTAGAAAAACTTACTCAATGATGTACGTGTCTTTGAACATACTATTCGATCAACAATGAACTTGGCTTCCAGCCCAAGCAAGGTTTCTGCCGGCGCCAGCGGCACTTCCCCAGTTACCTTGCTTGCAAGGTTTCTCCGACCCCAATAATCGTGGGAACGGAGTACCGGCGAATGCCATGTGTGTGGGAAGATTTTCGGCAGATGCCTACGATACTTATTTCCAGTGGCGGGCTACAGTAATAGTCACTAGTCCACTGCTACATGTAAAGACATGGTCCTTCCCTACGAATCACGAGGGACAATGACAGGCGCAGGAGTTTGGGCTGATGCCTACAACCCCGATTGTCACACGCAAGGGGTTCTTCCGCCTGCAACTGTGAACGAAGACAACGGAGAATGATGGTCTCTTCGGTATGGTACGGTTGTTTTGTAAGAAGGTACCCTCCCCAACAGCACACCACTTCCTTGAGCACGAGTTGGTCGTAAATGCACATATAATAGTGTATCATCGCATTTTCTAAATCACGCGTAAGTTTTTGCTCACACTTATCCTCGCACCTATCTGCTATGGACGTCTTCACAAGGGAGTGCACGGGATCGACGTCCAAGAATGTGCGCGGTGTGCCCCAGTCTTCCCCATCTTTCCACCCGAGAAACTACTCTTCATGTTATCGAACTTCTCAGTGCACAAGATTTGCTCCTTTCATTGTTGTCCATAGACGTCTTGGGAGAAAGGCTGCGCCTGGTATGTTACATTCTTCATACTCTCCTCTTTCCATGTTTTGTTTCTACGTCGGACAGTGTGTGGTGCACGTATATGTTAATGGACCTGCAAGTGTCGAATACACCATTCCAAGACAAAATTCTGCCCCCTTCAAGGCGCGCCTGGCCATCCTGCGACATCTTTTTGCATACACCAGCTCGGTAGCAGAGGTGCTACACATTGCATAACGTCCTCAAATGTCCCAGTAGTTTTCAGGTTTACTCGCTCTACCGAGAAAAGTGAGACATGCGTTGGTTCGTCGATCAAATCCCATCACTGAACCTCAACCAACGAATCTCATCGCATCGGCGTCGATGTAGTACTTGGCCACCTCTCTGGCTTTGACCACTGGCGCGACAGCATCCGGAATCAAAACAAATGTTTGGAAGAACACCCGAGGTTGGTCATCGACGGGGCGAGTTGAAGGTGCGTGCGTATGAACTAAACAGACACATATTTAATATGCTGACAGAGAGCACGGATTTTCTTCCCCAAAATTGGAGTCTCAGCCGTGAGGAAACCCACGAAGAACTTCATTTGCGGGAAACTACGCACAAAATCAAACCTCTTCGTGCTTATGACGTCGATGAGCATCTCATCTGGCCCCAAGCGTACCAACATTCCCTCGAGAACGCCGTCGTTGAGCTTGACTTTAACCTCTCACACTGGCCCATCACTTCCAAAGCAGGTGCTGCAGCTTACGATTCCTACACTGCCGACATTGTCTTACTTCACGTTCTCGTTCCCCCTCCACCTCCCCTCACTAACAATGTCAACAAAAAAAGAAAGATTCCCTTGTTCCTCGACCCAGATGCATCCGTCACGCTGTACAAAAAGAAGCAGAAGATGATGAAATGAAACAATTCCTATGGACGCCCTCAGAAATCATACAGAAAGTAAGTCCGCCATCGCAACCACAGTAGCCTACCAACCTCATCAAACGATTCCAGGAAATCAAATGTAGTGACTGTACATGTACAATAGCGTAGCATCCAAAACTTCCCTCCAAGAAAATGTATATTAGGCTTGTCGTATCTGTTGAAATCTCACAGTGAGCAATTTTTGCAATGTCTGCGGTGGACATGTCCATTAGTATAACACATGGCTAAGTTCGCCCTCACGATCATCCTCCAACCATCATCCATAAAAATTGAGAACAAATAATCACTGCAAGCAAGGTTGAAAGCCGCCCTCAGGCGGCATTTCCCGAGTTGGTCCTCTACCTCAATATTCGTGAGAACGTAGTACTGGCCTTTGCCGTTCGCACGAAGCAGACTGTCGACTTCGAGTCAGTATTCCTGAGAACGCACGAAGCAGAATCTACTTCAAGTTCCCGTCTTTGCCGTGTGCACGAAGCACACCGTCGACCTCAAAAGTCACGTTCGTCACAGCCCAGTGCCGACCTTTGTCCCACGCACGTCGCACACATGACTCCGGCCAAGCTCTTACCTTCCATAACCGATAAACAAGGAAGATCGTACACAAAAAGACACCATCATTGACTCCAATGATCTAATGATGATGGCTGAGGTGAGCGAAGATATCTAACTGGGGAGTTACGAAGGAAGTTGTACTGACAACATATTGGATCACACCGCTCGGCCAACCTCCGAGAAAGTCTACGCTATCACATGCTCCACTAATGATATCGTTATAAGTCGTCTCTGCAGCTCGTTCATTATAGAGGCAGAAAATAGACCACGCCGTATTGGCACCACGGCTGGCCGGGACGACGACGCTGCAAAAAGAGAATCTCTGAGAATTCACGTCATCTTATTCCGATTCATGTGTGCATACAGGTGTGGGATCGACTCGATGATCAACTGATACGAAAATTCCTAAGCAACGACCGGAACAGTACGAAGATGCATTCGTATGTCCGCGCGGATCCATTCCGAGATTTCTGCTGACATCATGTACCTTTTCCGGTGGCGTACAATGTGTGCGATATGGGCCTCTGCAAGATGATTGCAGAGATTTTGTTGCTGCCACCGCCGGAAGTAAGCGATAAGCGCAATCTATCTATACAGAGCCTACGGTACGCCGTTCACCTTTCGATGGCCTCATAGCAAGTTTCCGAGTCTTTGTCGTTTGCAGGCAGTTTGCCAATCTATGCCGACAGTACCTTGAGACAGTTCTGGCGTTAGACAGCGGGGCCGCCATCAAAGACCCGCAGCTTTTCTTTGTGGATGCTGCAGACGTCTCGAGACAAGTGAAGCAGTTTATTCTTTGCTGGGTCATGTCATGATTTTGACTGTGACCAGATCTATGTGACACATGGGCGAGCTCAAAACAGCTGCTCGAACTACCAACTCCTCACCACCTAGGTATGAGCCGTTCACATCATCGCCGTATCTTACCTGATCTAGTTTGCTACTGCACAGCCATGGTGGAAGCTACCTTCTCACAAAATTGTGTTTGCGGTCGAGTCTTCAGCGACCTAGGCGCCTTCACGTGTCATGAGAAAGGATGCTGCAAAGGCAGAAAGCGACTTGCCAGTGCCCTCGAGAAAGTGAAACAAGCCTATCGAAGCAAAAAAGCTAGAGTTCCAAGTGCTCATGCAATTTCCGAAGCGAATGATACTGGCATAGGGCTTTCCAGCACTTCTAATGCAGGTCGCGCGCATGAAACCCGTGAGGTGCAGCCTACCGAGTCCGCTTTGCAGCAGGCATGTGTTCGGAACTCTAGTACTCTAGTCAAGTAATTGACAGAGCCAATGCTAGATGGATTCAGATTTACAGAATGAGCCGTCGCAGGACGACGATTTACCCTTAGCTCAGAGAAGGACTCGGCGTGCCAATCGCCAGCTGCCTTTGCGCTTTCGGGACATGCTTCCAGAGCCGCCATTGCCACTTCCCCCTACCAGCTTCCTGCCCAATTCTTCAATATCATCAGCACCACAAGTGGACGTGACCTCGTCCTGTGATACACCACTAGGTCATGCAGAGAAATCTGCTTCCCCTCTCTGCTCCTCGTCGCGCAAGACATTCAAGTTGCAGATCAACAAATTTGGCTTATTCCGTGTTTACAACACTGACGCACTCCCGAGTCACGATCCAGACGATCCTTACTCAGTCGTTAATACGTGCTCACGGAACGTGGTTAGCCTCAGTCCTGGGGTTTCAGACGAACCATCTGCGAACGCGTACCTGCCTTACCCAAACAAGAGTGCGATGCGCCTCGGCGACTGGTATTGGAATCAAGGTGCTCACAAGTCTCGGGAGTCCTTCAAGCAGTTGATTGACATCGTCAGGGACGCTTCATTTTCACCGGCTGCTGTGACTCACACCTCGTGGGATGCCATCGATGACCAACTCGGTCACAACCAATTCGATGGTGATCGGCCGGAGTGGCTCGAGGAGGATAACGGATGGACGTGTTCATCGGTCACAATATCAGTTCCATTTCACAGTCGTGCGAAGGACCCTGGCCCAAAGAACTATGCTGTCGGTGGATTTTACCATCGTTCGCTTACTTCGATCATCCGAGAAAAGGTCACAAATCCGGCACATGCATCACACTTCCACTTTGTACCATATGAACTGCGGTGGCAGCCAACTCACAAGGATCGTGACATGAAGGTTTATGGCGAATTATTTACGTCCACTGCATTTCTTGAAGCGCATCAAGAGCTGCAAGACTCTCCCCCAACACTTGGGTGCAGTCTTCCTCGTGTCGTTGCAGCGCTCATGTTCTGGTCGGACTCGACCCAGCTGACACAGTTTGGCTCTGCTAAACTGTGGCCGCTCTACGTATTTTTTGGGAACGAGTCTAAGTATCGAAGGTGCCAGCCATCGAATCATTCATGTTCTCACGCGGCATATTTTCAAGTGGTAAGTACACTGGGCAGTTGGTTGGCTCAAAGATAACCTCTTTTTTTACTAGCTCCCTGACAAGTTCAAGGACTTCTTGACAGAACAGTTCGGAGGAAAATACCCTGGCGAAGTCCTTTTGACGCACTGCAACAGGGAGTTTTTTCATGAGCAGTGGAAAAAATTGCTTGATGATGATTTCATCGAAGCATACAAACACGGGATGGCTATAATGTGTTGTGATGGCATCAAGCGGCGGTTCTACCCCCGAATATTCACGTATTCTGCCGATTATCCTGAGAAGTATGATTTGTGTCTCGCCACCATTCTAACATATGCTGACCGGTTTCGATCTATCAATACTAGGGTTTTGATAGCATCCATTCGCAACCTTGGTGTATGCCCATGTCCTAGGTGCACAATACCCATGACGGAAGTGCCTAATATGGGCACATGGCAGGATATGTTGCAGCGGCAATGACTCTCTCGTGTTGACGATTTTGCCAGGCAGAAAAGGGTCAATGAGGCAAGGGAGCTTATCTACGAGGGCAACTATGCTGTCAACACCCTGCAAGTTGAAGCCCTTCTTCGAGACGAGTCTCTCGTCCCCGCGTCAGTGAGTGCATCGAACGCCTCATTTGATGCAATGCAGCATACTCATTCCCAAGTTTGAAGAATGCCTTTTCAGATCGGCTCTGTGCTTTGGGCTTCAATTTCTTTCTCATGCTCGTAGTTGACTTACTGCATGAATTTGAACTTGGTGTATGGAAAGCCATTTTTACCCACCTCTTACGCATTCTGGATAGTCTGAAGGAAAGTCAGCTGCATGAGCTTGATCGGAGGTGAAGTATTACCAGAAATACTTCCCAGCTGTGGTGGCTGACACTTGATTTATAGATATCGGCAGGTTCCAACATTTGGGCGGGATACTATCCGGCGCTTTTCAAAAAATTCCTCGGAAATGAGGAGGATGACCGCTCACCACTTCGAAGACCTTCTTCAGGTCCGTGGTGTTTGGTTCCTTGTGCTAGGTCACATTCATCTAACCAATTTGCAGTGTGCACTTCCTGTATTTGAAGGTTTACTGCCCGAACCCCACAATTCGACTGTCCTCGAACTTCTCTACACACTCTGCCATTGGCATGGGTTCGCAAAGCTCCAGATGCATACTGATGAAACACTTAGCGTGATGGACGACCTCACACAATTGGTTGGAAATCTCATTCGTGTGTTCCAGGCTGAGACGTGCCCAGCATTCTCCACGAAGCCACTCAAACGTGAAGTTCAATCGCTCCAGCGTCGTGAGGCCTTACGTCGCTCATCTGCTGCATCGGGTAGAGCACCTTCCAAATCTACGACGACGGACTTGCGATCAAATACTCTTAACCTTCGTACTTACAAGCTTCGTGCACTCGGTGATTACACGACTACCATCAGGATGTTTGGAACATCAGATTCTTACTCAACGCAGTCCGTAGGTCTTACAGCTTTCACTTATACTTAGCGAATTCTAACTCGGTATTAGGGTGAGCGAGAGCACCGAGTCGGGAAGGGAAGGTTCGTTCGCACGAATCGAAAAGACTTTGTTCGGCAACTGGCTCGTATTGAGCGTCGGCAGGCAAGAATCCGGGATGCTAGTGGCTTCACATCCACCTCGCATTGATACCAGGTGGTTTGCTATTAGTTGCATTTCCCTTGCATCCTTTTACAGTGTCTGCCTTCATGTATAGTACATGCTAATAAATGTGGTTTGGTGACCAAAATCAGTCCAAGCAAGGCCTAGTATTGAAGGTGGTAGCAGTAGTAGTGAGAGCTAGCAAGCAGTAAAGTGCCTAGCATGAAGGCTTGCTTGGCCTAGTACAAGCTGTGAGGCTAGCAGTGCCTTGGCTAGGTGGAGTACATCCTTGCTAGGTGCTGCTTGGCCTTGCAGCTTCTACCAGGCTAGGTAAGCCTAGCAAGGCAGATACCAGATAGAAAAGTACATACCATTGGGATACTAGCTGGACAAGAATAAATAAAGTCTGCCTGAGAATGTATAGCATGGCCAGAATTAAAGATGTGTGATTGTGAACTGTCATTTGTATTTTTTTCTTGTGTTGTAATTGTACTTTCCTATCTGTCTCTCCCAAGTGGGTAGGCATAGATAATCAATTGCCATGTGGTGATCATCAGTGATCAATGCATATCAGATTTGCATGAGTTTACCTACATCATCTCATAGTGGCAGGGTAATGATAAATCTATTAACATCATTAATTTCACTGATCAAGCCAAATAAGGCATTCATCAGGCAGATACCAGATTGAAAAGTACATACCATTGGGATATTAGCTGGACAAGAATAAATAAAGTCTGCCTGAGAATGTATAGCATGGCCAGAATTAAAGATGTGTGATTGTGAACTGTCATTTGGATTTCTTTCTTGTGTTGTAATTGTACTTTCTTATCTTTCTCTCCCAAGTGGGTAGGTGTAGAAAACTCATGACCAGGTAGTGGTCATGGATGATCAGTACATATCAGGCTTGCACTGTTTTATCAACATCATCTGGACATACCTGTGCTTCAAAGGTCCCCTGATGAAGTACTGTAGTGGCAGGGCAGGGAATGTGAGGCGTCGAGGGTGAAGTTTATGGTTCGCAAAGACCATGGCCGTCTATCGAGCATCACCCTACAGAGTGGAGTAGCGTTGTGACAAAGGTCACCGCATACATTCACCTTTATGTTCTCTAGCCAGCGCATATAGGGACTCAAATCCCACATATCGCAGAGCTGGTTGGTCCTTCCTAATGGAAACGGGAGAAGACTTTGAGACGTATGCGAGAACTCTGAGAGAATCACCTATCTTGCGAGAAAGAAAACAACTCATTAGTCAACCTTACCAGATACCAACTACTTTCTGTTGGTGTGGGGCTCTGCAGCGTGTCGAATTTACTGGATACAGCCTAGACAGGTGCTTGATTTTGCGGGTTCAAGAAGTAGTAGATTCTCGGAACCCACACAGAGGAAGGAGTGAACTGTATTAAAGGAGTGAACTGGTAAAGTCAGAACATATAGTAAAACGAGTGTATCATAAATATCTCACCTCAGCTTGAGATTGTCAAGACTGAGGTGTGCTCGAAGGAGAAAAATGAACATGAGTACGGGCAACATTACATAAGCTGTATTGCTGACTAACATAGTAAGAATGCGCTACAACACGCCCACTCAGCGAAATAAAGCTTAGAAAATAATACCCATGCCACTAGAACACAAAATATGCCTCTCACGAGACAGGCCCTTGGTAAGGACATCTGCAGTCTGCTCGGTAGTAGACACAAACTCGACAGAGACTTCACCTGAGTCCACTTTCTCGCGAATGAAGTGGTGACGGATTGCGATATGCTTCGTCCGATCATGGAACATGGCATTCCGTGCAAGGGATATGGCTGATTGATTGTCAATTCGTAGTACGGTTGGTTGTCGAGAAGGGGAGGGGTCCAGTTCATCAACGAGAGTCCGTACCCAAATAGCTTCCTTCGTGGCTGCACATGCGGCCATATATTCAGCTTCCGTACTTGATAGCGCAATGGATGTCTGCTTTTTCGATGACCAGCTAATAGCACCACCGGACATAATAAAAACATAGCCTGTAACCGAACGTCAGTCATTGATGTCGGCTGCCCAGTCCGCATCAACATAGCCCACAGGAGAGCCCTCAGCTGATTTCGAAAACGTGAGGCATGAATCGAGAGTTTTACGGAGGTACCTAAACACTCGCTTGAGTGCGGTCTGATGCTCAAGTCCTGGGGTGGCAGCATGACGGCTCAGAACTCCCAACACGAATCCTAGGTCGGGTCTCGTAGCCAGCATGGCATACATGAGTGCACCTACAGCACTCTGATAACCCGCAACATCAATCTCCGGATCCTCCAGTTTGACGAGCTTCAGGTTTGCTTTGATTGGTGTGGACACGGAGCGGCCCTCGCCCATACCAAAGCGCTTGGGGATATTCTCGAGATACCTCTGCTGGGACAATTTGATCGTCCCCTTATCACGATCTCGTATGATTTCGATGCCTAGGATCCAGCGAGCTTCGCCTAGATCCGTCAGGTCATATTCCTTCGAGAGTCGAGTCTTGAGTCGTTCGATGGCATCACGAGACTTCGAGACGATAAGTTTATCATCTACATAGACTGCGACTATGATTAGTATACCGTCCTCGACCTTGAAGAAGAGGCTGTGGTCGGCGTGGCTGCGTGTGAACCCAAGAGTCTCGAAGACAGTCCTAAGGCGAGTATACCATGATTTCGGAGCCTGCTTAAGGCCATAGAGAGCACGGTAGAGGAGCCAGACCTTGTCGTCCTCACGAAAGCCTGGGGGAGGCCTCAAATAAATTTCTTCGTCCAGGGTTCCATTCAGGAAAGCGGATTTGACATCCATCTGATGTACTTCGAGGTTATACTTCACAGCGAGAGCAAGCAGAAAACGTATCGTCGCAAACTTGGTCACCGGTGCAAAAGTCTCGGTGTAATCCACTCTGTGGACCTGGGTAAAACCTTTCGCCACCAAGCGTGCCTTGTACTTCTCAATTTCCCCAGTAGGCCCTCGTTTCACCTTGAAGACCCATTTCGAGTCAATGACCTTGCAGCCAGGTGGTGGGTCGACCTCCTCATATAGTCCGATAGACCTAAAAACCTTTAATTCCTCCAGCATCGCAGCATACCAGAGGTCTGCGTCAGGGCGTCGCATTGCCTCTGTTAGGGGCCGTGCCCTAATTTAGATGTCTGTAATCATCCACAGGCATGTGATACTCCGGTATCACATGCCTGCATGTCTAGTATATAAAGGTCGTCATAGTGACTTTAAGGACAATTACTGTCTTAAATTTTACACTGCAAATACCATACGGTACAGTTCACGGGTGTGAACTAAGGCAAGCCAACCTTACAATTTTTTGAACTCTCGTCAAAGTATTCACAATGAGCTGCACGGCTACCCGCGCATATGCTCGCGCAGTAAAGTCGGGCCAGAGCAAGCTGCCTGACGGAGGGGATCCCCCTCTAGACGACAATAGTCGTTGAAAGCAAAAGGGACCATCCGAGGTCCAAAGAAATGATGGGAACACGGAGGACAGGCAGCCGCCGGCCGGAAGCGCCAGACAGCCTGGATCTGTAGCGCCGGGTGCGCATATGCCCGGAGGGTTGAATACCTCAACGACTTTGGGGAGCAGCATCGAACGAGCTGCGAGAGAGGGGAATGAGGCAGCCAGAGACTCGATGAGTCCCCTTACTCCTCAGCGCACTGAGCTAGATAACTCACGAATGTCTTCCGACCCTGTGTTAGTACGAAGGACTCAGAGTCCTCCAATTGAGATATTCGAAGAAGGCGAGGAGCCTTCGAGGAGAGAGACGAGTGAGAGGGATGCCCCAATCGACCCTCGCATGGCCTTCGAGGCTATGAACGACTTCCTCGAAAGTCTGCAGCAACAATGGCTGGACTACGGGTATGGCCCCGAAGGTTTCGACAATCATGGGGTAAATCCCGGCGTACATCACGCAGAAGAATTAGAAAGGTATAGGCAGGCACTCGCCGCCAAGAGTGCGAGCAGGACGACTACTCCGGACGTCGAACCTACGATCAAGAGAGAGGGGACAATCCCTCATTTCTGGCCAGGAATGCCAGTAAGGAGGGAAAACCTCCCATTCGAAAGAGCTGACGCCCTCGGCAGAAGGGGCGGATTCACCCCTAACATGCCAGATCGCCCTGCATACTTCTCGAGGCGAGACTCGGATATAATCCGACAGATGTTCGGAAACGAGCGGGGGGCTGCGATACTCCACCAGATGGCTCGAGATCGTACTATTGCAGCCAGAAACGCTGCCGGAGGAAACAGGGATAATACCCCTGGAGGAAATGATCGAGATGAAGCGGCCGAGAATCGGTACGGCCGAAATGAAGATGGAGGCGGCCCTCCCGAAGGAAATAACTATGGGGGAAACTTCCCTGGTCAGGGATTCCCTGGGGGTGGTCCCCCTGACGGTGGCCCTCCAGCAGGAGGACCCCCTGGCGGTGATGATCCGGACGAAGAGGACGATGACGATCCTCGAGGGTATGGGAGAATCCCCATAGTTGGGGGACGACGTGTCGTCCAGGGAAACCGACCGAACTATCTGAGGGGATTCACCCCAGGTAATACGAGGTACATGGATTTTATGCAAAACAAATACACACAGCGTATCTGGGAACAAGTCGGGTTACCGACGGGACAGGTTGGACCTGAAGTGAAGGCGATGAACCCGCCTAAGCCCGGGAAGTACGGAGGCCAGGATGACCTGGATAAGTTCGACGATTGGCTGGGCCAGATATTAAAGTACTTTCGTACATTCAAGGTCACCGGCCCTGATCGCGATGAAGATCGCGTATTGTACACTGGGTTGTACTTGGAGGGTCTAGCCTCCCAGTGGTATGACCAAGAGGTCGACTCCCCGAATCGACAAGTACATCACTGGACCTTCGAAGAACTCATATGTGGACTATTTAAGCGATTTGTCCACGAGGCGTCGGCGCAGAACGCTGCCGACAAGTATGATCGAACGAGGTTCGAATATGACAAGGGGGCCCTTGCGTATTACAACGACTTGAAGCGTCGTGCGCACCGAATGGTGCAGCCTCCGGACGACTACTCGTTCAGGAGGAAGTTCTTGCGGGGGCTACCGCACTCTATAATTAAATCGATATTTGAAGCTCGCGGAATATCCGCAGAGCATTCAACGATCGAGGAGATCCTCGAAGAAGTAAGGCGCATGGAAACTGCGCAGAAAGCAGTGAATATGCATATGAGAACGAGCCACGCCGGCTCTGGAGGGAAGACCTCCCAGGGACGAAGTGGCTCACACCCACATGGAAACAGGAGCGCAGGTAGCTCCATGAACAAAGACAATTATAAGTACTTCCAGAAGGGAAATACGTTATATCGACGTAAGGCGAACTTTGCGCCAAAAGGCGCTGATGCTGGAAGGAAGGGTGGACAGTTCCACCGTAAGGATGGTGACCATAAGTACCATCATAAAGAGCGAGACGACTCGCAGCAGAAAGGACGGCAGCCCCGAAGGTTCATGCCGGGGATTACGTGCTTCAACTGCTCGGAGGTGGGCCATATGGCCCCAGATTGCCCTCATCCTCGAAAGGACAAGAACAAAGCGGCGGTTAAGCCGTGGTTATACGCTGTAGACGTCCAAGAGGAAGAGGGACGCGATACCCTCGTAAAAGATCAGTCGGAGGAACCCGATGAGGGAAAAGTCGTTGAAGGTGAACCCGGTCACAACGAATCTAGTGATCACGAGGAAGGATCACACTGTGACGAAGTGGAAATCGTCGACGAGTACGAAATGTACTCAGAGATTGACGACGACGACGAGCCCGTCGCATACTTCGGTGCTATACGCGAAGAAGACGAAGCTGTTGCTTCCGATGAGGAGGTAACTTGCACTATGATGCGCATTGTACATGATGACGAAGACTCGTCAAAAGGAGACCAGGTCTCCGAGGCGGGAAGTGATCTCCCAGATGCAAATGAAGGAAGCTCCTACAAAGAAGAACCTCAGGAGGAAAAGTGGGAATGGTCCGGAACTTATGGAGCAGTGCACGAAGGGACGTGCGATGAGTGTCGACATCGAGTCGACCATGTAGCAGAAGGGCTACTTAGTAGGGATGAGTCCCTTGCACGAGCACTTAATGTACCGGAAGAACACGCTAGGCGTGAATACCACAGAGGGGTAGGAGAAGGAAACCGCATACGACTCTCGGATGCGAATGGTAGTACGAATCACGTACGGGCTGCGTTGCAGACGATGGCATTCCATCTCAGAGTCCATGAGGGCTATCATATGAACGCCCTACGACAAATGGTTTTGGCATGAGAGGACGTGCGACATCTGCCAGGACGCAGTCAAGAGCTACAAGAGCACCTGGACAATGCCATATTTGACATATGCCGCCAAAGCATGTTGGAGAGTGACGTCGGGATTTACCCCGACGTAGTGATAGTGAATACCCTGTGGGGTAAGTTATGGATCAACCGAGACAATACGATGGAATATCAACCATCGGTAATGGGAGGTACAGGGGGACCTCTGTGGAGTGCGTCTCTGAGGATAGCAGACGAAGATATGGACTCCCAAATGGAAGATCCCATAGAATTTAATAGCACGGTAGATACTATGTCTACGAGAAATCGATGGATTTGGTCTCCCATCTACGGTGCAATCCATGAAGAACCTTCATGTCGAGAATGTACTCAGAGAATAGAGCACGTATCTGAGTCAGCAATCGACGGAGACACTACGCTGAACGTAGCGTTGCGATACCCAGAGCAATTGGCTCGTAGAGAGTACGACCACGGCTGGGAAGATTGCGACCGAGCGCAGATGGAGGGACACGGAATGAACATGGATCACACGCGTCATGCGATGCGATGTAAAGTTTAGTGATGGGGACCTGGGAGGGTTTACCTGAGGTCTCGAGAGTGGTCAGTTCGACCAGAGGGGGCTGAGAGCTTGGTGGGAGGGTCAAAGAATTCAGAAAAGACCAGGAAACGCGCCCTAAAACCCAAAGATAGTCGAGATAACGTCTAAGGAGGGTCTGATAATGGAGAAGATATAAATCCGAGTCCCTCGGGCTCGGAATTCCGTCTTTTCGTCTCTGGTAACTCGTCTTGTTATTTTTCTAAGTATGTACAACATGCTCTATGTGCGAGTCTGGCTTACATAAGCCAAAACTCGCACAAATACTAAGTAAAAAAGTAGAGTAAAGATAAAAAGAACAAAAACTAAGGTAGAAACAAAGAAATAATGGAAATCACCTAGTAGGGAGTTTACTCTCCCTACATCCGAGGGGGGTTTTGGATGTTGACTGTCCCCAGTCATCTCATACCTAGCATACCATAAGGCGAGATAGGGTTTTGACCCTCGAAACAAAGCTCTAAGTGAAAATGCAAAAATGCGAAAATGCAAACTCGAAACGAAAGAAACCACATAAAAGAAAATGAAAGGGCTACTCAGCTATCATCCACAGTGGTACATGCACCATTTGCTGCGAAACCGAGAGAGGGGGGACCCAGCTCGAAGGGGTCTGAGGCTACCTCGAAGGGCTCGAAGGGGGTTCGAAGTGAGCTGGAGGAGGGGAAGTGGTTTACCAGCAACTCGAAGCTATCCAAAGGGTCTCGAATGTTGCTCGAAGGTAGCTCGAAGGGCTTCGAAGGCGACTCGGAGGGTTTCGAAGGCGACTTGAAGGGTCTCGAAGGCGAGTTTCGCCTCTCGATTGAGCTCGAGGTGCTCGGAGGTGCTCGGAGGGGGATGGGTTACCTTCACACTCATGATCCAACCCTTGATAGTCTCGGGCTGACTCGAAGGGGGTTTGGTCGCTTTCGAAGCTGATAGCTGGCCCTCGAGGACCTTGGGGTGAGCTCGCAAAGGGGTGGGGGTCTGGGAACTCGAAGGAGACGCCTGTACCTGGGTAGCTAGACCTCCTGGTCCTCGAGCGAGGGCCCAGAAGTCCAAACGAGCCTGTAGGCTGTGCCCGAGCGCCTCACAAGGGATTTCCTCACCTGTAGGCAACACGACTCGACCTCGGACTATCTGACACCTTCCTGCAGCCAGATATGAAGTGCAGACCCTGCACCGAGCTCGAATGTGTCCTTCTCGACCACAGAAGAAACAGAAACTAAACCTTCGAGGGTGCATCTGGTGCCTCGAAGCTCCTCGACTCGCAGGGAGAGCCTCACTCGAGCCTTCGCACTCTCGATGGGGTGGCAGACCTCTTGACGCTCTTGAACGCGATTCAGAAGGGGCAGGGGTAGGCTTCGATGTCGAGGTCGAGGCCTCTCGAGGCTGAGGCAAGCTACCTTTGGATGCCTCGAAGCGAGGGGGAAGTCCTGAGGGAGTCTCGAGGCGAGGGGGACTCTTTGGTATGGGCTCCGGATGCAGAGAGGCTGTACCGAATGGGCGCTCGAGGTGTGACAAATGCCTCGAAGCAGTCTTCGAGGGGGTCTCAGAATGCGAAGGGTGCCTCGAAGGGGGCTCTGGATGCGACGAGTGTCTCGAGGGGGGCTCTAGATGCAAGGGATGTCTCGACGAGGTCTTCGAAGGAGGGTTGAGGTGCGACGGCTGTCTGTACGAGGTCTCGAGAGGTGGACTATACCTTGACAAGGGCTCGAGGCGAGGGGAATACCTCGAAGCGGTGCTCGAGAGTTCGTGAGGACGAGGGCGAGAGGTCGAGGATGAGCTGAGGTCTCGAGGCTTTCTTGAAGAAGACTGAGGACGAGGGGAACAATCCTCCATACCATCCCAACGATCCACTGAGTACAAATGTGACCATCGATCATCTCTCGAGGCACGAAGCGAGTTCGAGGACGAGTCACCAGCCTGCTGAGCATGGTCACACCTAGCTGGATGTGCCACAGGGTGCCATGAGCCTGCATCAGTGACTCGGAGAGGGCATGAGCCGCTCGAAGCGAGCTCAGGAGTGGGAGGGGGGTTCTTCGAAGTTCGAGGGGATGCCTCGGAAGGGGAACGAGAGAGAGGCTTCGTGCTCGAGCTTCCCTGGGAGTGTCTTCTAGAATGAGACCGAGAGCACTCCACAGGGGCATCTCGCTCATGAGTAGGACCTCTCGAAGGGTCCTTCGAAGTTCGAGACAGTCTCTCGAAGCCTGTGGAGGGTTCGTACCAAACCTCATGAGATGATGAGCTTCTCGAAAGAGACTCTAGGCAAGGCCGAGGACTGCTCAAGACTCGCATGTAGCCTACATATGCCGGTCGATCCTCGAGCTGGTCTCGAGACCTTCTCGAATACTTATCCATAGCTGGTAGTAGCTGTGAGGATAGAATGAAAATATATTTCACAAATGACACCGATTATTAGAGGTAATAGGCACAGGAAATGGCCAACGAGCGAATCGAGCGTCTGCCGGAGGGTCTCGAAGGGTACTTCTGAGTCTCGATTTCGCCTCAATGCAACCTGGAACGTCTAAAGGAAGTCGGAGAGAGGTGGCAACGAACTACGAAGGGGGGGAGAAGGGTGCAGGGAACTCGTATGATGCGCCTCGAAGTGGTTTCGACCACCAAAAACTGAATTTAGTCACTGCTGTGACTCGAAGCTTATCCTTGACTGCACAGCCTCACTGGACTGCAAAAATGCGCAGATAATGATTGGAAAATGACTTATATTCGTCTATAAACGAAGTTGCACGTCTAAAGAAGCGTCTCGTGTTTCGAAGGTCTCGAGAGCGTCTGATAGTAATTGCGAAGCGTCTCGGGGAATCTCGGAGCGTCTAGTAGGTGATACGAAGCGTCTAATCAGAGTCTCGAAGCGTCTATAAGGGCATTCGAAGCAGTCTCGAAGGGATCTCGAAGCGTCTCGAATGGGTCTCGATGGGGTCTCGAAGCGGTCTCTAAGCGGTCTCTGGTGACTCAGGATGACAAGGAATACTTTCCTACAACTCCGAAGGGCACGAAAATGCGAGGGAAAGTGCCAGGGAGCAAAGCTGTGGCAGGGGTGGGAGGACAGTGGCGCGTTGGTGAACAACCACTGGGCGGAATTTAACGAAACTTCGGGAGACAGTAGAGGACGTCTAGGGCTGCTGGGAGATCAAAGAAACAAGAGATTCCGCGCACCCTATCCCGAGTTATGCCAAATCTCGTCCTACTAAGCCTTTCTCCACCAAAAGCAAGATATCTCTTGAACCGTTGAGGTGAACGCGTCGAAAACGGTATCGTCCGAAAGCCCTGGTCGAGTAGATTCAGGATCTCGAAAAGCGAGAGGGTAGGCGCGTCGGTTGTCAAGAAATCGCGTGCTCAAGCACGAAGGTAGGGGGAGGAGGGGTTACCAAGCAACACAGCCCCCTCGCGGTGGGCTCCAGATGTAAAGTTTAGTGATGGGGACCTGGGAGGGTTTACCTGAGGTCTCGAGAGTGGTCAGTTCGACCAGAGGGGGCTGAGAGCTTGGTGGGAGGGTCAAAGAATTCAGAAAAGACCAGGAAATGCGCCCTAAAACCCAAAGATAGTCGAGATAACGTCTAAGGAGGGTCTGATAATGGAGAAGATATAAATCCGAGTCCCTCGGGCTCGGAATTCCGTCTTTTCGTCTCTGGTAACTCGTCTTGTTATTTTTCTAAGTATGTACAACATGCTCTATGTGCGAGTCTGGCTTACATAAGCCAAAACTCGCACAAATACTAAGTAAAAAAGTAGAGTAAAGATAAAAAGAACAAAAACTAAGGTAGAAACAAAGAAATAATGGAAATCACCTAGTAGGGAGTTTACTCTCCCTACAGCGAACCATGGCAGACCGGATACGGTCCTTGGAAGCCGACAGGCTTCAGACGATCACAGATATATTAGAAATACTGGGGGAACGCAGTGGCGTGGCCCCAGAAGTGCGAAGAGCACTGGAGGCAATGGAGGTTCGCCTCCAACGAACCACTGAAACTAATCGCCGTGTCGGAATATATCCCAACGATATGATAGTGGTGACCCCCCACGGTGATGTGATTATCACAAATGACGAAGGACAATATCGTCATACCGCGCGATTGGCAGCAATGGATCTCGCTGCAAAGATCGAGCCGGTGACAAAGTCATTGACACGATCGTTTCGGTATGCTATGCATACGAATAATGTAGTGGGATCTCGTCCCAAAATAAGTCCTGAGTTGCGAACGTGCGCAACGTTGCAAAGCATAATTAACAGATGTACCGCATATACGATGATAGACACCGGGAGTACGGGTAATTTCGTGAGCCCGGCATTCGCCAAGGTCACAAAGATGAGGGTCTTTCCCCTCGAACAGCAGCTGACGCTGCAATTAGGCTGCATAGGCAGCCGGTCGAAGATTACTCATGGTGGAATATCCACAATGCGCATTGGAAACTATGAAGTAGAGATATACTTCGATGTAGCGAATATTGACCGCTACGATTGTATAATAGGAATCCCCTTCCTAAGACAAACTAAAGCGATCTTAAACTTCGCAGAGAAGACGATACAGATAGCAGCAGAATGCGTGCCTCTTCTCACAGAACCTGAGGCTCTGATGACGGGTAAATCCCGTCCTAAGCATTGACTCTCGCGCCCTGCGAGGCCTCAGTCTCGCGAGGGCTCTAAAGGGGGGAGGGGATCCGATAGAGTAAAAGAGCCAAGGGGCTCAATGAAAAGCGAGGAACATCTCGCAATAATAAAGCCAAAAATGTTGAGCAATGAGGATATACCTCAGTTACGGAACCAATGGTTCGAACGGTATAAGCACAGGCTTAGTGGGGTGATCCCGAAACTGCCTCCACTACGGGAGGTAAACCACAGGATCCCCCTGATAGACGAAAGAAAGCAGTACGCGTACCACCTGCCACGGTGCGCTGACGTGCTTAAACAACAGTTGTTGGATAAAATCCGACTGTATATGGATGCAGAATGGTGGGTGCTGAAAAGCGTCCCACAGGCTGCTCCGATGCTATGCATCCCGAAGAAAAATGGAAAGCTGCGGACAGTCATTGACTGCCGCAAGAGAAACGAAAATACTGTGAAGGACGTCACCCCCTTCCCGGATCAGGACCAGATACGAATGGACGTAGCACGAGCGAAGTATCGCTCAAAGATTGATTTATCAAACGCATACGAACAAGTCCATATAGAACCCGAAGACGTCTGGAAGAC
The DNA here is from genome assembly GCA_024613165.1 of Pisolithus albus. NCBI lineage: Eukaryota > Fungi > Basidiomycota > Agaricomycetes > Boletales > Pisolithaceae > Pisolithus > Pisolithus albus. The sequence continues at coordinate 81,898 of JANFAB010000107.1, forward strand.
GGCCTTCTCGACGATATATGGGACCTTCTTAAGTCAAGTAATGCAGCAGGGAGATTGTAACGCCCCTGCGACGTTTCAACGCCTTATGACAGTGATCTTCAGAGATCACATAGGACGTTTTGTATACGTCTATCTCGATGATATATTCATCTTTAGCGACACAATTGAGGATCACGAACGACACCTCAGAATAGTGTTTGAAACACTAGAAAAGGCCGACTTCTACCTTGAGAAGGAGAAGTGCTGTAACGCTTATAATCACAAGGACTATACTCGGTTACTCCTTGACTGATAGAGAGTAGAGGATTTGGAAAGAGTTAATGCGACAATGCACAAATGAACTCGATTGGAGTGTCTACGACAAGAGAGACGGTATTTATACTACTACGAGTGTTTGTACCGGGGAACGTCGTAGAACAAACCAAACAAACGAGAGATAAACGCTATTGGCTGCAGCGCTCCACGCTGAGTCAATGCGGCTATGCTGATGAAGCAGCTGACTAAGTAAAGCATCTATGGGCGCGTCTAAGTAACCCTAACCAGAGAGTGGATAAATAAGGAGAAGTACGCTAAGACTACGCTACAACAAGTAGTGAAAAAGTACGGGCCGTTACACTATCCCCTCCTATGGCTCGACTTCCAGGCGAGACCAGATAGGCTGCACAGCAGTCAAAGGGTCGGGTACAGCGGAGAAAAAGAGACCTTCGGTCGAGAGCAAACGAAGTTTCCGGGGGGCACCGGGGTGGAGTTTGTAAAAATTGTCTATCGCCTCCTGGGCGTTCTTAAGAGCAGACCTAGGCTCCCAAGTGCGATCTTCCTCTGGGTATCCCCTCCAATGCACGAGGAACTGAAGATTGCCACACTTCAAGCGGGAATCAACAACCTTCTCGACTTCAAACTCGACATCTCCTTCATCCGTAACCCGTTGTGGGCTGGGCCAAGTAACCGGTTGCCCATCAAGAGCACCGAGATAAGGTTTCACCCGTGAAACGTTCACTACCGGGTGTATGCGCATCGAGCGCGGCAACTTTAACTTAACGGCATTGGGTAAAACGTCCGAGACCTCGTACGGGCCTATCCACTTTTCGGTCAATTTTCGGCTCTGCCGATCCTTCAGCGACAAATGGTCGGTAGCCAGCCAAACCTGCGATCCTACGGAGTAAGCAGGGGAAGGGGACCGTCGTTTATCTGCCTGAGTTTTCTGACGAGTCCTAGCTTTTCCTAAACTTTCACGTTGTAGGGAGAGTAACCTCCCTACTAGGTGATTTGTTTTATTTCATTGTTTTTACTTTAGTTTTTGTTTTTATATTTACTCTACCTTTTTTTTAACTTAGTATTTGCACGAGTTTGGCTTATGTAAGCCAGACTCGCACTTAGAATACTTTGTACTTACTTAGAAACAGAACAAGACGAGTTCATAGAGACGAAGTAAGACGGAAATCCAAGGCCGGAGCCTTCGGATTATCATTTTCTCCACTATCAGACCCTCTCTAGACGTTATCTCGACTATCCTTGGGTTCTAGGGCATGTTTTCAAGTCTTTTCTCCCCCTCTTCCTGACTCTACCAAGCACCCCAAGCCCCCTTGGGTCGAACTGACCCATTCCTTCACTCAGGGAGACCTCAGGCATACCCCCAGGTCCTCATCTCTCTGACTCTTCAACGTACCTCCTGGAACACCTGGAACCAGTCTTTAGCGGTCTCCTCCGCTGCTTCTACCTTAGAAGTCGTCGGCTCGACGCCCATCCGTGGTGTATATGAACGGGTAACTTCAAAGGGGCACTTGCCAGTAGAAGAAGACTTGGAGTTATTATACGCGAATTGAGCTAGGGGAAGCCAATCCTCCCATCGTTCCTGCTGATGGTTTGCATACATCCGTAGATACTGCTGAATCTCGCGGTTCAACCGCTCTGTTTGACCATCCGTCTGTGGATGAAACGCCATCGAGAGCTTCTGCTCGACACCCAGCATTTTAAATAACTCCTTCGAGAACTGAGATGTGAACTGCGGTCCGCGATCCGAAACGAGAGACTGCGGAAGGCCGTGGTGCTTCCAGACGTGAGTTAAATAAAGCCGAGCCATACTAGCGGCAGTTTCCTTTTCAGTGCAGGGGATGAACTCTGCTTCCTTAGAGAACCGATCGACGACAACTAGGACGTAAGATTTTCCAGAGGAGCTCCTGACTCCTATATCCATAAAGTCGGTCGTAAGATCCTTCCAAGGCCCATCAGGGACGGGTAAAGGCTTGAGTTCGCCTGCCGGCGGCTTGTTACTAGGCTTGCTAGCTTGACACGTCTGACAGTGCTTTACGTACTCCTCGACATCGGGCTTCAAGGTAGACCACGTGAACCAGCGTGTGATCAACTCCTGAGTTCCTTTTACGCCTCGATGACCCGCTAGGGGCGAGTCGTGGAGAGCGGCGAGCACCTTCTGTCTAAGTGCCTCAGGCACGAAAATTTTGTCTCCGTCGTACAGTAAACCATCGCATCGGTCGAGCGTTCCAGCGTCGACCTCGGCCGTTACACTGCGCAGTTCTTCTATGAAGGGACTTTCTAAGTGCACAGCGCGCACTTGCTCTGGTTTAATAAATAACGACTCCTCAGATTTAGCATTTTCGCGATTTTCTACCAAGTCCTCGCGACGAGAGAGAGCATCCGGTCATCCCATCGAAACACCTGGTTTGTGGACGATAACACAGTTAAAACGACTGAAATACTGCGCCCAATGCGCCTGGCGTGGTTGAAGCTTCTGCGACGTCATGAACCATTTAAGGTTGTGGTGATCCGTCCAAATTTCAAACTGATACGGAGTCGCCTCAAGGTAGTGACGCCATTGCTCTAGGGCGCAGATGATGGCTAGCATCTCTTTGTCATGAACCGTATAATTTAGCTCTGCTCCACCAAGCGAATGACTCGAATAGGCAACTGGTCTCCAGAGACCGTCATCGCATTCTACCGAGAGCACAGCCCCGGTTGCGTAATCCGAGGCATCGGTTTCTAAATGGAACTTCCCATCCTGATCGGGGAACATAAGTATAGGCACAGTCGTGAAGGCTTCCTTAAGCGTGTCAAACGCTATCTGGCACTTGTCGGACCAGAGAAACGGAGTGTCCTTTTTAGTTAGGTCATTAAGGGGGCGTGCGACCTGCGCAAAATCCTTTATGAAACGTCGGTAGAAGTTCGCAAGGCCAAGGAAGCCTCGAACTCCACGAACAGAAGTGGGGACCAGCCAATCGTGCACCGCAGCGACTTTAGCGGGGTCCATCTTCACTCCATTCGTGCCAACTATCATACCCAGAAAGTCGACCTCTTTTTGTTTAAATAAGCATTTCTCCGGTTTGACGAACAAGTCGTTCTCCTTCAACCTTCTAAGCACCTCTAGCACAATCCTGTCGTGCTCCTTCTCATCGTCCGTTTTTGTAAATATCATAAGGTCGTCTATATATACTACTAGAACGTCCTCCATATCACCGAAGATGTCGTTCATCATGTTTTGGAATGTAGCGGGGGAATTACATAACCCAAAGAACATCACCAGCGGTTCGAAGGCTCCATGGTGACAGACGAAAGCGGCTTTCCACTCGTCACCTTCCTTGATCCGGATGTTGTTATATCCCCACCTAAGGTCCATTTTTGTAAATAATTTACAGCCTTTCAACTTGTCAACAAGCTGCGAGATAAGCGGGAGTGGATACGAGTTCTTGACTGTATGCTCGTTTAAATAACGGTAGTCCTGCACCATACGCTTCTTTCCATCCTTCTTAGGGACGAAGAACACGGGAGAAGTCTGCGGCAATTTACTAGGCCGAATATAGCCCTTTTTGAGTTGTCCATCAATGAAGTTGCTAACTTCGGTTTGCTCATCAGGGCTGAGAGGGATCAACCTTCCCTTTTTTGGAACAAACGACTCCTTTAGTTCTATCGCGTGGTCCCATGGTTTCCTAAGCGGCATGCGCTCGGATTCCTGAACAGAGAAGACGCTTAAATATTCGTGGTATTCCTTTGGAACCAGTTCCTCAGGGGTTTTATCCCTTTTAGGAGCCTCCTGCTTGTCGGCTCTGAATATGTTATGCCAGTCTTCGAGGGCCTGGACCTCCTCCTTTTCGATACGTCTAACGAAGGCCGGCTTCGGCGTGAGTTGCCTGCAACTACGAGGACACCTCTTCATCGAGATTTCACCGGTTTTCCAATTAACTTCTGGGTTGTGAGTGGCAAGCCACGTGTGACCCAGAATCATGTCGTGAGATCCCAGATCCGTGACATCGGCTACTAACTCTTCGAAGTGATCTCCGAACTGAACTCTAAGCGGTACTTGATGCGTAATCCTTCCAGCGGAGTTAAGAGTACCATCGACATTAAATACGTCCACAGCTCGTGGGAGAGACAACTTTGGAAGCTTCTTTCGATCAACGAATTTGGCGTCCACGAAAACACCTGTAGCACCGGAATCCAACAAGGCCTGCACAGCATGTGCATCACCCTTCCTAGTGCGAATAATAATAGGTACAGCAACGTGATCCTTTAAGTTGAGCGTGCGAACTCGGGATTTCGGCGGTACTGTCGCCTGAGCATCGCTAACCGACTCGGATCCTTCCGAAACGCTATTTTTGGGAGTTTTATTGCTTGGAGAATTAAGCGGTGCCAGTTTAACGTCCGGTCCCGAGCCCTTTCGGGACCCTCCAACAGACGGTGTAGGTACAAAGTCCGAATCATCATCCATACTATCTATAGAGAGAGAAGAGAACCTATTTACAGTAACTATGTCCGAGAATGAAACCTTTTTTTGTGTTTTTGTATTATCTATTTTTGTATTTTCTTTTGATCTATTTTTAGAAGATGAAACCGAGATACAGCGAGATGAAAAACTAAAAGGAGAAAAAGAAACTTGTCCAGTACAAACATTGTCCGAGCCTGCAGGACCCGACTTCACTGCAGCTCCGATTCTTTTAACTTAGAGACGTGAGCAACTATCTGCTCAAACGTCATACCGTCCATGGCGGCCAGCCACGGGTCAACACCCTCAGAGCGCACCTGGCGCCCTTTGCCTTTGTTCCCGCCCTGCGGGCAATGCGGACGAATGTGGCCCTTCTGGCCGCAAGCGTAACATTGGTAATTTGAGAAGTCCTTTTGGGGGCGGCTTCCTGATCCACCCTGCGCAGCCCCTATGTCCATGGGCGCGCCCTGCCCTGACATCACCCCGGGCGAGGGTCGTGAGAAACTTTGTCCCCATCGAGAGGACGCACCGCCAGTCTTGATTCTGACTGCCTCCAGGGCAGCACCGAGGCACCTGGCCTCCACGTCGTACTCCGCCCAGGTGTCCTTGCGACGTCCCTGAACAAAGATTTGTTGAACGATCTCCAGGCGAAGTGCCCTTTCCAACATAAAGATCGCGTAATCATCGGATACCCCGGATGCGGTCCTTAGAGTGTTAAACTTGGCCAGGAACTCATCCTTGGCGCACTTTGCTGAGCTGCTCTTTTGCCCAGTCTTTATTATGAAGCGGCCTAAAGCGCACTTCCACTTCTGCCACCAATTCGTCGTAGGTGGGCCACGTCCCTGTCGGGAGACATTGATCGATACGTGCCCGCGCGTATGCTCCAGCGATCGGTCCAGTCATCCTAGACCAAACCATGAGTGTCCTCGCCCTCGGGCTGGTCGACTGAGCCGTGATGATAAAGGCCTTCATCTTGGCCCACCATTCTTCGAACTTGCTTATCGACCCGTCAAACATTCCTGGGTCGGCCACGCCCCGTTTCGTGGGGTCGACGTTCTGATTGGGGTTGGCGGCAGCCCCTCCGCCTGCTGGCTGCTGCTGTTGCATGCCTGCCACCGCGTTGGCGACATGCTGGGCCACCTGGTTGGCGACCTGCGCGGTGATTAAAGTGGTCATTTGCTGCATGAACTGCAGCTGGTCTTGGGTAAACTGGTCCATGTTGGTAAGCTGTTAGGACCACGGGGAGACGGGGAGGAGGGATAACGGTTTGTCTGTTCCGTAAGTTGTACGGTACATGTAGAACGAAACCTAGAAGATTTGGATCAGGAGAGGGGGAGCGAAGAGGGAGAGGCGAGAGGCGGGGGAGTAGAGGCTCAGGAGTGCCAAAAATTTGTTGCTCAAGGGGAGTGACTTCCCGAGCGAACAGGAGCGGGGGAGCGGGCAATTCTTCCTTTTTCAGGTAAGGAGAAAACCTAACACGAGGAGCCAGAGACTCTGACTTCTTGACACAAGAAATTTTGACGAGATTTTCCCTGCCCTCAGTGGCGGTACTCTGTCTTAACTATCGTAGGGTAACTAGGGATACCGGTAGTACGCTTTCTACCTCCCGTGACATAGGGGAACTACTGATACGCTATGTGCTTCCACCCCCTAATGTGGGTTGCACCTTCACACTGCCCTTGACGGACAGCGGGACTACTGACTACGGTTCTTCTTCAACACAACCCCTTGCCATAAAGGGGACGAGACTAAAAGCGTCGTCTCGTAAAGAAGAGAAACGAAGAAGGCGAAGCTCCTTAACCCTGGAGTCTGGGTATACGTTGCCCTAAATGCCTGGGTGCAAGCAGAGTAAGGGAGTATTGAGAATCGAGTTCAAGTGTAACGCTTATAATCACAAGGACTATACTCGGTTACTCCTTGACTGATAGAGAGTAGAGGACTTGGAAAGAGTTAATGCGACAATGCACAAATGAACTCGATTGGAGTGTCTACGACAAGAGAGACGGTATTTATACTACTACGAGTGTTTGTACCGGGGAACGTCGTAGAACAAACCAAACAAACGAGAGATAAACGCTATTGGCTGCAGCGCTCCACGCTGAGTCAATGCGGCTACACTGACGAAGCAGCTGACTAAGTAAAGCGTCTATGGGCGCGTCTAAGTAACCCTAACCAGAGAGTGGGAGCTGTGTCAGCTAATTTAGACCAAATAGGCCCGGCAACTATCACTTAGCGATTTACAAGAATCACGGTAACTACCACTGTCCAAATAAGGAAATACCCCTAATGAAAATTGTCGCAGGCAGCCTCTGCTGTCGGAGTTTGAAAACTGCACATTACATAATGTGGCACAGCCACAGTGCGAACCAAAGTTGTAGCCCGGGTTGCGAGGATCATGGGAGTATGCTTACATCAGCAAGATCTTTTTTTGGTGAGATAAATGTAGAATACTGAAATTTTCACGAGTCTTTTCTTTTTTTGCACAGCCACTCCACCTGCGATGTGTGCTTATCTAATCAAAGAAGCGCACCTGCACAGCCACACTGAAAACAAAAGTTGTAGTCCGGGACGAGAGGATCACGGCAATATGATTACATCAGCGAGATCTTGTTTTTTAGATTAGATATGAGTGGAATACTAAAATTTTTGCGAGTCTCTGCTTTTTTTGGCACAGCCACTCCACCTGCCATATGTGCTTATGTAATCAAAAAAGCGGACCAGATGCCTGGTTTGTTGTTGCTGCCACTTCCACTGGATGATATTTCACTGTACTCTAACATATTGTTGACAAGTGATCTACCCATTCCATACACATTTTGGATCCAATCCAGTGTTTTTGGACATGGATATGAATAGGGGTAAAAATGCGAAATCTGCTCCCAAACATGCAGTTCTTGACATATGGACTTGAAATTTTCACCCTAGGCCACTCTGGTATATATCCACAACCTATCAAAATTCCAGACCATCAGCCTCTGTCCTTGTGGAGGTGGAGCCAGATCTCCTCCTCCCCAGTGTGTGCATTATACAGATGGGTACTGCAGCTTTCTGGGTAATTTGACCCACTGGTACTGTGGAAGATACATCTTCCAGTGTCTATGTACAAGGACTTTGGGGGTTTATTAGGTAGAATGTGTGTAACACAACTTTGTTGGTTTTTTGGGTGCATGGCCACCATGCCACACCTGCAAGAGTAACGTACCAACTAATACCATAGGTACATTCTACACCTATATATCTACCTCCATTCAAAGTTTCAAGTCCATCCATTGAGAACTGGAGGAGCTGTAATGAAAATGAGAGCTGGAGAGCGTGGGAAAGTGTGCGAAGATTTTTGAAGAGATAGGAGATCTGTCAAAAACTTGTCACAGCACACTATCCAGTGGGCCTTGTCTCATGAAACTTTGAGAAATGAGTGTAGGAACATCCCTGAACATCTTTGTACCATTTGAACTGCCATTGAATTACCAAAATACTTCTAAGTGCAAAAATATGGGGGGGTGCATCCTATGTATGAACTGTAGGAGTGAAACAGTCACCTAGGAGGTTGATGCCATGCATACACACTGGGCAGACTATCCAATGCAGAAATGGTTCAGGACAGTCCAAATTGCAAGTAGGAAGTCAGCCATGCACTTATCTTACTCATTACATCTCTCTATGGTGTGCTATGACAAGTTTTTGACAGATCTCCTATCTCTTCAAAAATCTTCGCACACTTTCCCACGCTCTCCAGCTCTCATTTTCATTACAGCTCCTCCAGTTCTCAATGGATGGACTTGAAACTTTGAATGGAGGTAGATATATAGGTGTAGAATGTACCTATGGTATTAGTTGGTACGTTACTCTTGCAGGTGTGGCATGGTGGCCATGCACCCAAAAAACCAACAAAGTTGTGTTACACACATTCTACCTAATAAACCCCCAAAGTCCTTGTACATAGACACTGGAAGATGTATCTTCCACAGTACCAGTGGGTCAAATTACCCAGAAAGCTGCAGTACCCATCTGTATAATGCACACACTGGGGAGGAGGAGATCTGGCTCCACCTCCACAAGGACAGAGGCTGATGGTCTGGAATTTTGATAGGTTGTGGATATATACCAGAGTGGCCTAGGGTGAAAATTTCAAGTCCATATGTCAAGAACTGCATGTTTGGGAGCAGATTTCGCATTTTTACCCCTATTCATATCCATGTCCAAAAACACTGGATTGGATCCAAAATGTGTATGGAATGGGTAGATCACTTGTCAACAATATGTTAGAGTACAGTGAAATATCATCCAGTGGAAGTGGCAGCAACAACAAACCAGGCATCTGGTCCGCTTTTTTGATTACATAAGCACATATGGCAGGTGGAGTGGCTGTGCCAAAAAAAGCAGAGACTCGCAAAAATTTTAGTATTCCACTCATATCTAATCTAAAAAACAAGATCTCGCTGATGTAATCATATTGCCGTGATCCTCTCGTCCCGGACTACAACTTTTGTTTTCAGTGTGGCTGTGCAGGTGCGCTTCTTTGATTAGATAAGCACACATCGCAGGTGGAGTGGCTGTGCAAAAAAAGAAAAGACTCGTGAAAATTTCAGTATTCTACATTTATCTCATCCAAAAATAAAGATCTTGCTGATGTAAGCATACTCCCATGATCCTCGCAACCCGGGCTACAACTTTGGTTTTCAGTGTGGCTGTGCACTGCCCCTGTCATGTGGCTGTGCAACCCCTTCCCTGTGTGGCTGTGCACAACCCTGTCCATGTGGCTGTGCACAACCTTCCCCTGTGTGGCAGTGCACTCTCCTCGTGTGTGTGGCTGTGTAACTAAACCAAAAAGACTCGAGAAAATTTTAGTTTTCCATTTATATCTCATCCAAAAATAAAGATCTCGCTGATGTAAGCATACTTCTGTGGTCCTCTCAACCCGGGCTACAACTTTGGTTCGCACTGTGGCTGTGCCACATTATGTAATGTGCAGTTTTCAAACTCCGACAGCAGAGGCTGCCTGCGACAATTTTCATTAGGGGTATTTCCTTATTTGGACAGTGGTAGTTACCGTGATTCTTGTAAATCGTTAAGTGGCTCTTGCCACAACCTTTGGTCAAAATCTACAGACTCTGGTGAGAGTGGATAAATAAGGAGAAGTACGCTAAGACTACGCTACAACAAGTAGTGAAAAAGTACGGGCCGTTACAAGTGCGACCTTTATGCAGAAAAATTGGACTGCCTAGGGCACATCGTAGACGCTAAGGGCGTCCACGCTGACAGAGACAAGATGTCTCGAATCAGGAGCTGGAGGACCCTGAAGAACCTAAACGAAGTCCAAAGGTTCGTAGGACTAGTGGAGTATCTAGCACAGTTTATGCCAGACATATCGGCGTATACTACGCCCCTGACTGGTATACAACGGAACGAACATCCGTTTCAGTGGAGGGAAATCCACGACAGGTGCTTCCAAGTGATCAAGGATCTTGCGTGCAAGTATCCGATCCTGTGGCCTATTGATCCGCGAAAAGGAGAGCCAATATGGCTCGTGTGTGATGCATCACTCTATGGAGTGGGTGCGTTATACGGGCAAGGGCCCGACTGGAAAACCTGCCGGCCAGCAGGATTTATGTCGAAAAAGTTGAGCGATGCTCAACAGAATTATCGAACATTCAAGCGAGAAACTCTTGCAATAATCAAAGCGCTCTTGAAGTGGGAGGATAAACTCCTCGGCTTCAAGTTTACGATCGTCACCGATCATGAGGCATTGGGGTACCTCAAAACCCAACGAAAATTGTCGAGTCGACAAGTCCACTGGTTGGACTACATGTCACGATTCGACGCAAACATCGTCTATGCAAAAGGCACGGAGAACCGCATAGCGGATTGCCTTTCTCGTTACTACGAGCAAGAAGGAGGGGACGTAGCCTCCGATGATGAAGTTGAATGGGCTGACGCAGATATACGTTTGGACCCAGAGGGGGACGACCTCCCTCAAGACAGGTGGCGAGAGCTGAAGTTATCAGTGATGAGAGAGGGAAGTACCCCTCAGAAGAGTAGCCGGTTGAAGGAAAAGGTCGAGAAAAGATATGAAGAGGCTAAAGAGATGGCCTCAGCCGCAGATCAGAGTAACAAGGAATCCCCTAGCGCAAGTGCGCAGGAAGACCCTACGATACTCGAATCTGCCGAGGCCTCTAAAGCCTCCCCAATAACATTTGGAGAAGCACCAGGCTTCCTGAATGCTATCCGCGCAGGATATAGAAGCGATCCCGTACTCGCGAAAGTGATGGCACAGCCGTCACACTATCCTCAGTTCGAAGGGGAAGATGGCCTTCTATACACGAGAAATCGTGGAGGAGAGAAGGTGCTATGCCTTCCCCATGCAAAGTACGACGGCAATGATACTATCGCCAGGGTAATCGATCAAGTGCACAGGACGCTGGGACATTTTGGATCCCAGAGGACAGCGGATTATATCCGCAGATGGTATTGGTGGCTGAAGCTCGGCTGGGAGGTGGACAAGTTTTGTCGAACATGTCCGATATGTCAGACAACAAAGAACGACAATCAGCGACCGAAGGGTCTATTGCACAGTCTGCCTGTGCCGCAAAGACCCAGTGGGGGTCGATAGCAATGGACTTTGTGGGACCTTTCCCACCGAGTGACGGGCATGACTACCTGTGGGTGGTCCTGTGCCGTCTAACGTCGATGGTACACCTAGTACCGGTGACTACGACGATACGAGCGTCAGAGCTCGCGGGGATGTTCATACGGGAAGTCGTCCGACTACACGGACTACCAGAGACGATAGTCTCAGATCGAGACGCGAAGTTCACGTCGACTTTCTGGCGCGAAACGCACAGAATGTTGGGAGCGAAACTCCTAATGTCGACAGCGTTCCATCCACAAACAGACGGAGCGTCTGAACGAGCGATAAGGAATGTAGTGCAGATGCTACGAGCCATGGTCCGACCAGACCAGACGGATTGGACATCGAAGATGCCAATGGTCGAGTTCGCGATCAACTCGAGCATAAGTAGCTCGACAGGGTTCACACCCTTCGAATTAAATTACGGGTACATGCCCGAAGTAATGCAACGAGTCAGAGGGGGGACGCCCTCAACGGCACCAGGGGTGAAGACCTTCGTAAAACAAGCGTTAGAAAATCTTGAGATGGCCCATGACGCCATCATTGAAAGCAGGGTAGTACAGACGTACCATGCAAATAAGAAACGAAAGGAAGGCTTCAGCCTTCGAGAGGGGGACCTTGTCTACCTCTCTACTCAGAACTTGAGCGTTCTGAAGGGACGTGCACGAAAGCTCGTGCCAAAATTCATCGGTCCGATGAAAGTGTTGCGCTGTGACAGCGCGAACGACACCTACACTCTGGACCTGCCAGAACAATTGCGCCAGCAGTGCATACACCCAACGTTCCACGTCGGGTTATTGCGTAGATACGAACAGAACGATGATGTTCTGTTCCCGAGGCGCGAGGCGCGACGCGCATGCGTTCTACGATGTCGGTATGACCGACGAAGAGGAGTGGTTAGTAGATGAGATAACGGCTCACCGGTGGACATAACAAGGTAGAGTTCCTTGTAAGATGGAACCTCGGAGACACGACATGGGAGCCGGTGTCTAATTGTAAGGAGCTTGAGGCCCTCGACAGGTACCTCGAGCTCCAGGGCATACAAAGTATACGCCAGCTGCCCCGAAGGGCGAAATAGTACGCGTAGGCGTACGATAACCACTAAGTGGTTAAACATAGTCGGGAGACTATTACCGGAAGCAAACGGACAAGTCAGAAAAAACAAAAATAAAAACAAACAAAAGATAAAAATAAAAATACCATCAATAATACCGTCGGCCTCGAGCACAGCATAGTTACCAAATTTAATTAGAGTATACAGTGAGCAACAAAAACGTTGCAATGTTTGCAACATTTTGATTGTTTGAGGTATAACTTGGGATTGGATGTGGCTGTGCAGATGTGATAGGGGAAGGATTTGTAGCCCTTGCTCTTGGCTTTCCACTAGTAGTATTTGCAATGTTAGGGGTGGAGTGGCTGGGATTATATGAGCCAATTACTGAGGCCTATGCATTGCAACGTTTTTGTTGCTGACACCATAGTGGATGAAATCAATGGTGTGAAGGATATATTTGGAGCAGGAATGCCAGCTGGTGCTTACATAATATATCACATGATTAATTAAATGGTTTGTCAGGGAGCAAACAAAGCCAAACATTGAATTTAAGTGGTGTACCCTCTGTCCTGTACCACAACCCAAGAAATCTCTTTTCTTGCTATTCTCTCAGGAAATCTCAGCAACTTCTGGTGTTTGTGGCATTGCCATGAGTAGGGTGTGTTCCCAGCACCACAAGTCCCTTAAATGGTTGCTAAAATTCATCCAAGCACTGTTTCCCCTGCCAATGCCTGAGGGACCCTGGCACTAATCAGCATTGGGAAAGGTGAAAATGGCCAAGTAAGTCAATCCAACACTTAATGACATGAAGAATGGACTAGTCCCCTCCCAACTGGTGTGTTCATACAAAAGAAAATTGGGTATCAAGGTTGGGGTGAGGCAATGCTCTCCTCTGCACCCCAGGTGACAAGGAGGATCGGCCAGACTATGCCCTGTGCTGAACTGTGGATCACTGGGAAAGCATTATTTGGTCATAGGTGACCAATGGGGACACTAGGCAGAGGTGGAAGGGGAAAAAAATTGTACCCTGGCAGCCCATCAGGTCATCCCCACCCAGAACCCCTTGGAAGTAAAGAAGGGTTTGACTTCCACCAACCTTGATACTCAATTTTCTTTCATATAAATGCATCCGTTAGGAAGGGATTAGTCCATTCTTCATGTCCTGAAGTGTCAGATTGACTTACTTGGCCATTTTCACCTTTCCCAATGCTGATTAGTGCCAGGGTCCCTCAGGCATTGGCAGGGGAAACAGTGCTTGGATGAATTTTAGCAACCATTTAAGGGACTTGTGGTGCTGGGAACACACCCTACTCATGGCAATGCCACAAACACCAGAAGTTGCTGAGATTTCCTGAGAGAATAGCAAGAAAAGAGATTTCTTGGGTTGTGGTACAGGACAGAGGGTACACCACTTAAATTCAATGTTTGGCTTTGTTTGCTCCCTGACAAACCATTTAATTAATCATGTGATATATTATGTAAGCACCAGCTGGCATTCCTGCTCCAAATATATCCTTCACACCATTGATTTCATCCACTATGGTGTCAGCAACAAAAACGTTGCAATGCATAGGCCTCAGTAATTGGCTCATATAATCCCAGCCACTCCACCCCTAACATTGCAAATACTACTAGTGGAAAGCCAAGAGCAAGGGCTACAAATCCTTCCCCTATCACATCTGCACAGCCACATCCAATCCCAAGTTATACCTCAAACAATCAAAATGTTGCAAACATTGCAACGTTTTTGTTGCTCACTGTATACTTTCCTCCGATCACATTTTCACCGTTTCACGAGCAAGGGCTACAAATCCTTCCCCTATCACATCTGCACAGCCACATCCAATCCCAAGTTATACCTCAAACAATCAAAATGTTGCAAACATTGCAACGTTTTTGTTGCTCACTGTATACTTTCCTCCGATCACATTTTCACCGTTTCACGTGCATTAACTTTACTGATCACGTGATTTTCTTTTTACAATACTCCGTCTTCTTCTTCTTCTTTTTCTTTTTCTTTAACGCTCATAACGTTCTAGTATCTACAATGTCCCACCGCGATCACCGTCGCAGAGACCCCCCGAGCCCACAAGGCTCTATTAGCCCCACCCCGTCCCGATCTCCCTCGCCCCGGCGAGGCAGATCCCCCACGCGTTCCGACGCGCCTCACGATGGTTCGCCATCACGTTCGTACTCCCCGTCCCCCATCGACCGACGCAGTCTGCGTACGGTCAGCAGTGGCCAGAAACGGCCACGATCACCCTCACACTCGTCGTCCCTCGAGTATGAGCCCCGCCGGGACAAACGTTCCTGCCTGTACTGGGAATGCCACCCCCAGTTTCCTTTCTTGTGCCATCACGGCGCTTGTGACCAGTGCGCGTCTTACGCGCTTCATCTCTCCCAAGGCATGGCCTTGTCCGACGCAGGTATCATGCCTGCTATTGTTACTTTGGCTGATGAGACCGCACGTCTCATCAAACGTACCCCTTACGACGACCTACGTCGTCGTATCAGCCGTCTCGAGTGTGATCTCGAGGAAACCTCCTACGACCTCCGTCGTGCCCTCCGGAAGATCGATGATCTTCAACGCGAACCTATCCCCACCATCCCCGCTCCCACTACAGTAGAGCAAGCTGCACGTGACTTCGAACGCGCTCGTGTCGCCTCCTTGGGGGGGCGTATTTATTCATCAAATGTGGAGGCTAGTTCCTCCAGGCTGCCGCCTCCACTGGCACCACAGCCTTCTTCTTCTTCGAGGGGGAGGGTACAGGCTAAACCTGTGTCGCAGGTTGAACCTGTAGTGTCAAGAAAGGGCAAAGAGAAGCAGCTCGAGGATACCCATCAGGCAGCGCCTGATAACGAATTTACTGCCATGGAGGAAGATACCTCCGCTCAACAATGTTACGATGACGACATTCCTATGGTCGTCGATACCGCCTCTCAGGGAACACTCTTCCCTGAATTTACGGGAGAAGAGAACCCGTACAGAGTACGCGTCCTTGGGCAAGGCAGGGATGGCGTGAGGTCGATCCTCTTTGTGAGGATCAACGACAACCTCTATGCCTATGATGATGAGAGGCTTGGCGCCGCCCTTGCCAACATTCGCCAGGGGACCCCCCCTCCTGTTCCCCTCAGACGAGGAAATCTCGTCGCATCAGTTACCAGATGGGACAGGGGGATAATGGGTCCCATTAGACTCATTAACACCGCGGAGGAAATCTGCAAGCTGTACGCCGAAGCGTACGATGAACCTGAGGAGAACACTCCTTGCGTCCGTAGGGCGCAGGAGCTGATCACCTACATCAACCTGTGGAAGAAATGCAGGTTGGTCATGAACGAGGTCATGAACCTCGCACTTAAGGAATGGAGGCCGCCTGTTTGGGCCTCCCAGAAAGCGCGCCAGAGGAGAGAGGCGCTACGAGACAAGGAAAGGGCAAGGAGGGAGGGAGAAGCCCTCGCATTACAACCCACCGGTGGACAGCCGGCCTTACAACAGCGGATAGGGGGTCAACCCGCCGCTCCTTTGCCAGAGATGGGTCAGAGACCCATCGTGCCTCTCCGCGACCGCCTGATGGTCGAAAACCCTGGGGTCCCCCAAGCCCCTGCTCATCAAGAACGACCCCCTCCAAGGGGTCGAGCGTTCAATCCTAGAGGAGGAGGTCGAACCTCCAGAAAGAAGGGAAAAGGGGGGATCCCCGAACTACCACGAGAGGCTCCGAGCCTCGAAGCCCCAGTCGCTGACTGGGTTAAATTTATCCACGAGTACCAGAATGGGTACAACGGTTCAGACGAGAGCTCCGAGCTCTCGAGAATGTTCCCTGGGGCGCTAGGTGTCAGTGAGCGCCCTGACGACGACAAGTGGGAAATCAGTCCTCCCACAGTGCAGTTAGTACAAGGGTTCCTCCTCTACGAACGACTGGCTCCAGTCCCCAGAGGGAGCTATGACCGGATGGTCTGGTTCCAGGAGCTAGTTCGTCTCCTCGCGGCGAAGGGTCGCTACAGAGCCCTTCTGGATTGTGCCGAGGTGGCCCCTCGTGATGGTACTCGTGTCCCCTGGGAAGGGGAGTTCACTCGCTCAGCTGGTATGGCTGATATCGCCGCATACCTTGTGGCTAATGGCATCACTCCTCACGATGCCGACGATGCCCTTGTTTGGGCCAGGAGAGCGGGTAGAGAGTACATTACCCGCGCTGTCAATAATGGGGGGGAACGAGACCCCAACGTGCGAGCCGCGCTCGATCTTCTGAGGGCAGCAATCAACGACCCTCCAGTATTGAAGGAGAATCGCTCGAAGGAGTGGGTCGAGTGCCAGGCTAGGACCCTCGGTATTGCTACCGAGCGCATTGCGGCCTACGAGGCCCGCACAGTCAGCGACGCAGAGCTCCCTATCGTTAGGGACTTCTGCTCCGCTGCAGTTATCTATGACCTGCCCAACTACTTGGGGGTGGAAGGTCGAATTTCGCGGGAGAGGACTCCCGAACAAAATGATGAGCCCGAGGAGGGCGAGATGAGGGATGAGCCGGCTCCGATGTAGAAGGGACGCTACATCGGGTGCTGGATCGTCTTCTCGAGGGCGTAACCCCTCAGTTCGAGTTGTGGTACGAAGGGTTCAACACCTTTCGTACCTTGCTCTGCATTACTGAAATGAGGCGTAACCCTCGGATTGGTAGTGCTGCGAGATTCAACATCTCGCGTGAATGTACATAGGGTCTTCCCTATCTTTTCTTTTTTTTCCTTTTTCTTTTTCTTTTCTTTTCTTCTCGTCTTACGAGCCTAAGTCGGCTCTACAGGGGAGGGTGTTAGGGGCCGTGCCCTAATTTAGATGTCTGTAATCATCCACAGGCATGTGATACTCCGGTATCACATGCCTGCATGTCTAGTATATAAAGGTCGTCGTAGTGACTTTAAGGACAATTACTGTCTTAAATTTTACACTGTGAATACCATATGGTACAGTTCGCAGGTGTGAACTAAGGCAAGCCAACCTTACAGCCTCGTTGAATGTGGCTGGTTCATTGTCATGTGTTGTGGTTGCTTTGTAAGCAGCCCCAACTTGACTCGGTGCGCATTCCTCTGTCTCACCACTCTCGCCCACTGAATCCACAGCCCCCACACCATCTCGCTGAGTGCTGGCAGCCGTCTCCTCGCTCGTTTGACTGGTAAGTGTTCTTCTGTCATAGGAGTTGACAAAATAGCGCTGATCATCGTCTCGAACAGGCGCTTTTCTGGCTCGAGATGAGCGTCTGACTGCTGCTGGTGGGATTGGGCTCGGGTAAGGCAAGGGGGGACCATGGGACTGAGCCATAGCCCTCGTAGGTACTGTAGGCGTCTTTCTGGGTCGATCTGGCTGTAGGACACCAGGTGGAATGGCCGGTGTTGTGTCTCTGACACTTGTCCTAGTGCCGGGTTGATCTGTTGCTGATAACTGACCATCCACTGTACCAGTAGCTTCGTTTTTGACGACGATGGGCTCGGGTGGCCCTAGGTGACCCTCTGACTCGACGGATTCAAGATCCGTGCCACCATCATCCTCGTTTGGCTCGGAAGAGCCTGCATACACCTCTGGTGCAGCCTCGGAGCTTGTTTGGAATTTTGCAGTGGTTTCTGTAGGTTTCTTTCGAGTAACTGGGTGGTCCTCGAGTATCTGAACCCTATCAGGACCTCCAGGATCCCCTTCGTCGAATACAACATCCCGTGTCTCAAAAACTCGCCCGGTAGGTCTGTGTAAACACATGTATGCCTTCTTGTGGTGAGCAAATCCCAACAGAATACACTCGAGCGACTTGGCATCGAGTTTCTTGCGCTTTTCCTCTGGTATGTGGACATGTGCCTTGCAGCCAAACACCCGGATGTGTGAAACTGAGGGTTTATTGCCAGTGAATGCCTCATACGGTGTTAAGTCGCCTTGTACAGCACGGGTTGGCGCTCTGTTGATTAGATGTGCCGCATAGAGTATAGCATCACCCCAAAAGGAGTTAGGGAGGTTGGCGTCGCTGAGCATGGCTCGGGCAGTCTTGACAAGAGTCCGATTCATCCTTTCTGCAACTCCATTTTCTTGAGGAGTGTACGCATTCATCTTCTCATGATGGATACCTTTGGATTTCAGGTAGGTACTAAACTCCACTGAGCCGTACTCTCCCCCACCATCACTTCTCAGGAAATTGGGCTTCTCACCGGTTTCAACCTCGGCTCGGCTGAAATACTCCTTTGTGAGGGGGAAGACCTCATCCTTGGTTTTAATTAATTTAACCACGAGGTGATGGGAATGACCGTCGATGTAGGTAACGAAGTAGCGATGGCCTGTGCGCGCCGTAGTCTCCATTGGTCCACAGACATCGGAGTATGTCCTATAGAGGACATGTGGGCTTTCTACATTTGACTTCATTGTTATGGCATTGCGGTGTTGCTTTCCCTCGAGACAGGCATGGCACGAAGAGGTATGATGTGTCTTTGGACCGACAATCTCCATCCCTTCTACCATTTCTTTGCTGATGAGCCACTGGACAGATTTAATGTTTATGTGGCTGAAGCGTCGGTGCCATGTTTCAAGAGAGGCCTTAGAATTTGAAGATGTTGCAGTTAGAGCCGTAATCATGAGAGTAGGATTGGTTACTGGCGATGGTCCATACGCAATCCGCGTGGAATGCTGTGGTGAGAGAGTCTTTGCTGCAAGTACGAAGAGCGAGTCTCGTTTATGACCAATGCCCACAGTCTCTCCACCCATCTCAATTTTGCACTTGTTGTGCACGAAGACTACTGTGATGTCTCGACTGGCGAGATATGCCATGGAGAGTAGGTTTGAGTTGAGGTCCGGAACATAGTAGACATTCTGTAGGAGTACATTTCCTGTTTTTCCATTGCCCAGGTCCATTTCAAGCTCGACGCGACCAACTGCAGTCGCAGGTATGGAGCTGCCATTGCCCACTACTACCATTTGGGGAGGTGAGAGCTTCGTTATGGTCCTGAACCATGTGTGCTGACAGCACATGTTTACGGATGCTCCAGAGTCGACTATCCAAGAGGTTTCCAGGTCGTGACCACTATTCGAGGCCATGAAGAGTTTGAGAGTGGGGTTATCACCTCCGGACATGTGAGCCACCTTGGCCACTAGATCCGCTTTCTCTGTTGGCTTCTCCTTTTCCTTTTCTGCCGAAGAGGAAGTTTTCGCTGCCTCGTCAGTCTTCTTCTTCTTGGCATCTCGAGACTTCTTCTTTCGTTTTTGATCATCCTTGCCCTTGCCTTTTTTATTAGCAGGGGCTTTAGCAACGAGTGCGGATTGAGATCCTGCAGTTTGCCTTGCCTTCTCCTCAATGAGGACACTGGAGATGACTGCGTCGATTGACAGTTTGGCATCGGAGGACATGAGAATAGTACGAAGAGTCGAGTAGGAGGGAGGTAATGATATGACCATTGCGATGGCCACGAGTGAGTCATCCAGTGGCTGGCCTAGCGACTTGAGCACGGTCGCCTTTTGCCACATGGCATTCAACTGAGTCTCCATGGATGTATCGTCAGAGAGAGTACCACGGAATAGCTCGCCTATTAGGTAGGCTATAGTCTGTTTTCCTCTTCCCTCGTAGCGCCCACATAGTTTCTTCCAGACTTCGGCCGCTGTACTCGCATGGAGCACACCACTAAGTGGTTCGTCTTTCAGAGTTAAGGTGATTTGCGCACGAGCTTCTTTGTCCCTAGCCAGCCAGTCTGCATACCCATTCGGGTCTGCAGTTGCATCAGGTGCGGTGGTTTGAGTTCCATCGACGAGTTCCCAGAGTCCGCGTACATCAAGTATCATGTTGATTCTATACTTCCACGTCTGGAAGTTGGAACCATCATTTTCTAGCGATGGAACATCGTAGAGACGGCTACTTGGTTGTGTGGACTTGGCAGATGTGGAGGCAGTGGATGTTGGGATGGATGCTGCCACTCTCAAAGGAGCAGCAGCAGATGCGGAAGGAGGATTCGACATATTGACAGTTCAGTAGAGACAGTATCCGGCTTAGATCTAGAATCTGTGAGAGCCGGGGCTCATAACCTTTTGCGGGTTCAAGAAGTAGTAGATTCTCGGAACCCACACAGAGGAAGGAGTGAACTGTATTAAAGGAGTGAACTCAGCTTGAGATTGTCAAGACTGTATATGTACTAACTAACCTGTATTAAAGGAGTGAACTGGTAAAGTCAGAACATATAGTAAAACGAGTGTATCATAAATATCTCACCTCAGCTTGAGATTGTCAAGACTGAGGTGTGCTCGAAGGAGAAAAATGAACATGAGTACGGGCAACATTACATAAGCTGTATCGCTGACTAACATAGTAAGAATGCGCTACAACACTTGAGATCTGGGGCGCAATAGGTGCGTGCTTGCAGCAAGTGGCATGTCGAGGAAAGAGATGGGAGGAAGCAAAGAACGGGTGCTGGCGATAAACACGTGAGCGTGACCGTCACGCTGTTAGTAGGGACAGGGACTTGACAGATGGGATGGGATAAAATTAGCTGACTACGCTACAAAAAGTAACTCAGGTATTTACAACAGTAAATACCTCGCCAGCCCGCAGACATACAGTGGAAGTAAACAAGAAGATACAACGCTTGTGACAGAATTGAACGCAGCGTCGCATTACATAATTTTGCCAGGACTCGAGAAATAAATAAATAAAAACATGAATCTGATTTTATTAGATAAGTCAATTTGTGCACACGCTTGTACCGGCTGACTAAGCATCTCTCGTGGACCATGCTAAGTCAGTTTATGACGCTGATTTTCCTCCCTGGCACTGAAAATGAAACATTTATTTTTTGTGACATGTAAAATCACTGTCAAACAATGACGCTGAAAAGACGCGTCCACTGTTTCAGCGTCGCAGACGCTGATTTTGTCCAGTTCAGCGTCACGGACGCTGAAATATAGTGCTTTTACTTTTTACAGTGTCACATCTCAGCGCTTGAGCTTACATAGGCACCAGAGGGTTGTGAGCGTCGCATGGTATGCCGCATCGTCGACTCGTCAATTATGTGAAGTCGTGACGAGCTGACTTGATGCGGCTACGGGGTGAAATTTGAAAGGCATAGGTATGAAACAGTGTTCTTGCAGGAGATTCGCTGGATCAATTGCCTCACACAGGGTTCCACCAGCGGTGGCTTACAGTCATAAATGGTCGAAACGATCTGAGCTTGCATTGACTATCACGCATCTTGTAAACTATGGCACGCACCCATGGCTTGACCCGTTGTACTTTTGCCAGTGGATAACGGTACATTCACTGGGTGGATGATAAGAAAGCTACGCAGTGGTCCTTCAACATTTATCCGAGCCCTTGTATGGGCATCATGTGTTGCAATCAATCAAGCTTGTGGCCATATCAAGCGGGCAACTGCTGAAACTGCTACTGTAATCACAAACACCCAAGTGGGGTCCGCTGGTACGTCATACTCGTTATCAAATGCTGCCATGCACAGGAAATGGACCGCGGTCATGCACACACGCAATAAGCACACTATGGGCCCGTATCGTCATCGTCACCGCCGGTACAACTGAACAAGGCTGCATGTCAGTAACCCCACTTGGGTGGATTGTCATGAACTAGCAATTGGCTGGCAAATGCTTTCGCCGTCCCAAGCGCACATGCCAAAAATTGTCTGGCCATCCCCTATACCCGCGCATGGCATATGCCGGCCTGTGTGCACCTATGCAGCAAAGGCAAGGAGAAGGAATGTCGTGACGGGTTGCATTTTCACAAGAAGTTTTGAGACTGTCAGGATGTTCACCTATTTTTATACTAATAGTACTTTTTTCTTCGAGACGAGCAGAGCGCTCGGCGAATGTTAGGCACTGACAGATTCTGTCAACAATAGAAGGGTTCGAATTTGACCTCACGATGTATTTATGCAGAGTTGTCTGTCCGAGGGAACAAGGAGCCATGGGAACGAGATCGTTCATGATGCTAAGCGAGGTAGGTACATCATGACGGCCAGTCGCAGTACGCCAAGGCTCCTCTTGGCCATAGTCCATCGTTGCAGCTGAACTCGGAAACCATGACACGTAGCCTGGACAGCAGAACTACACGCGCGTGTATGGTGAGCCCAAAATGGCTGCGCTTTGTGAGGTATCATGATCAGGAACAACTCCCGCTACACCGAACGTATACGAGGAGGTAGATACTCCATGGTTGGTGACCGAGTTCCTCGGATTTGAAGATGAACTTCTAGCAGGTGGGCCATAATTATGCGACCTAACTTGGCTGCAGATACAGCCCACCTTTTGTACAGGCTATCCTCCACCAAGACGCCGTATGGAACCCACTACCTTATGAAAAATCGTGTGCCCGAAGTTGCTCGTCTACCTTGTGATGTGCACCACTTCCGTGCGTCCCTACTAAATCAGATGGGAACTCGCCATCACTCCCAAGCTTGGCCAGTTCAGTATCGCTAAGAAGACACAACGCGTAAGCCTGTAAAAAGCACACAGTTCACAAGTGGTCGGCCATACCTCTAGTTCAGTTTCGCTCATAACTACCGGGACTCAGGGAGCTTGTCGAATGTCATAGCACGACAAGGAACAACCGCTGGAACGTTTTCCCATGCCAACTCGCCGATTTGTTCACTAATTTGGTGAGAGAGTTTTCGGCAGGGACAACTTCACGGGTAATTCCCATGATAGTTTCTTGTTGTCGACACTTCCACTGTCAACGCAGTGAGTATGTCATTATATGGCAGAACTATTGTATACGCCTACCAGACCCGGCAAATGGTGCATGGAGAAATGGTGTAACCTGAAGACAGTGAGATCAGGTAGATCGCGTGTCACAAATACAACAATATATTCCAGTGGCCGGACGTACTCGTATCGATGTGAGAAAGACTTGCTGGCATTGAGTAAGTGGTCCAGAGTGAAAGTAGGCCAATATATATATCATCTGTGAGCCGACAGAACTAGTACTGTGCCGCGCTTAATTGGTAGTAGATATGACTGCGTTCGCAATCACTAGGAAATTTGGAATAAGGCCTGAGTCAGCCCCGAAGGACCATGGGGGCTCAGGGTGGAGATCGGTGGTAGGTGGGGCAGGCATCGAAGACTGATCGCACAGAGCACTCGCGTGCTAAATGACAGAGCTGCATATCAACCAAAGGACAATTGCTTTGTCAGTTTACTTCGCATTGGAGGCACTCTATGCTATTCAAATTAAAAAAACACTTGCCAGCTCTCTCGGGCTTGACCAGATCGGGAGACAAAGGGCTTACCGTACACCTACATCGACGCCGATAGTCATAAATCTCTGTGACGCACCTTCAAGTTCCCTCGGGTTACGTGGCAATGAATGCCTGTATGGGTCCTGCGTATTGCACGACGACACATGGTACATCGCACCATGCGACGCTTGAAACTTGGAACTTGAAGAGTCGACTACTTCTGCCTGTACCACTTGCTGGTAGTAACACTTACGGATTTCGATGGAGACCATTGTATAGCTTATCCAGGAACCATGATGGGGAATGGAACCCTCTACCTCGCAATGGGAGGCACTCCTGCGGCACTAACAATCCGGTTAGTAAACTTGCCACCTCTCCAGGGCTTGACCTGTTCGAAAAAAGGAGACATTTACATGGTGTACTTGAGTCGACACAGAACGTGGTAGCGACACGTGTAGCCCTGTTGGCCGGTTTACGTGTCATACTATCCAACTTCAGCTTCTGCCATGAACGTTTGAAAAGTCATTGGAATATCACTGAGGAAAGCCTCGATGGACCGTGGCTTGCTGTCTCGATCCGTGCACTAGCCCCTCGCCTTGTCATACATTATGCTAGATCCTCGTCATGATTTCCCGTCTCCGAGGGCGACTCGGATAAATTGGCTGATTCAATGACGGTAAAAAAAAAGTAATCAGCAGCGTCGTGAGCTGCAGCCGGGGGTATAAGAGCATGGTAAACACCTCGCAATCTGCGGCCCCCAGGCAAAGATGCAACTCCCAACGACATTCCTTCTCCTTACCATTGCTGCATACGTGCGCGCACAGTGTGCGATATGCCCGCAGACGGTGAATGGCCAGACACTTACTGGCTCGTGCTACGTTAACGGGGAAAACAATTGCCAGTGAGCAATTAGTCAATATCGCCATGCACCCGTAGGGTTACTGACACGTAGCTTTGTTCAGATATACTGGGGGAACAGCAACCACTTTAGGCCCATACTGTGGTTATTACGTGCGTGCCCGACCGCAGTCCATTTTTTTACTGCATAACGTCTAAAAACGAGTTATGACAGGTCACTGGACCACTCGCGGTGTCACGCACCAAAGGTGTTTGGCGACGTGAGCATGGACTCAGAAGCTGAATGATGAAGAATGGAGAAGCCTAGCCCTAATGCGAAGAATGACTGATATTGCCAGCAGTCATCCATCGCACAAGAACCATCCTTAAACGTTAGGGAAGAAACCGCTCGAGCGCCCGAAAAAAACTTTTTGAGCGCTAGTTTATGGCATTCCGATTTTTCGAATATCTCCGTCAATTTTAAAGATATCGACACCATTCCCACGCTCACAGGAAGCTCTCGACCACGCCATCCTGCCTACCAAATTTGGTAACGATCCGCGCACTCCACGATTTTCTGCATCATTTCTACCAACGAACGCCCATTTCGCCAATATTTATCGTAATGGCCACCTCCTCGACCGTCTCTTCGCTCGTGTCCTTTGCTAGGGAGAATAACTACGAGTACTTGCCAGGAATCCCCACTAGCTCTCGCCCCGAAGCCTCCTGGTTCATCCCTCCCTCGTCCATGACCTCCCATCCTATCGCTTTGGGACAGCGCATTCTTCTCGTCAGTCTGACGTCGAGGAAGACATTCTTTGGTCGCCTCAAGTCTGTCGTCAGGCTTGAGAGGTCTTATGCGGTTGTTTCGGTCTCTCCAGTCGAAAAGGATTATGGATTTTTCCTTCCTGCCCCCTGCAATGTCTACCTCTCAATCTCGTCTTTCGTTCTCCCAAAATTGCGACAGCTCCAGTACCAATTACTATCATCTACACTATCTGATCGCATTCATGACGATTTTGAGGCACTTCTCCCTGCCCTCATTGGAGAAGACAGCCCCTCCTCCTCCTCATGCCCTCCAGAGCACTAGTTGCACCTGGTACAGGTCGCTTTGCAGAGAGGAGAGAGGGGGGAAAGTTGCGAAATCCTAAGCCCTGACTACCCTGGAGACCCCCAAAAATGGCCCCTGGCAGAAATCCCCACAGTTCTTCTTTCAGACGCGCAGCATATCGCCCCAATGAATCTGGATCTCAGATCTAGAAGTCAGAGTGACTCATTTGCAGTCATACCCCCCTTATTCAGCAGTGACCAGTGCGCTTACTCATCCCCCTTTCTGTCGCATTATTCATCCGTTCCTTAATGACTCATTCTATTTCAAATGATTTGTGATATTCTTCGTCATGCTGACTGATTTTACTTACCAATCGCTTACTGTCCTTACTCAGCCTTGCTCGGCCTTACCAATCCTTTACCAATCCTCTTACCAATCGCTTACAAACCCCTTACAAAGTGTTTCCCTCTATTTACTTCAGGCTGCGCTACCTTTTGTATATAAGTACCAATACGTCGCAGCAAGCAAAAAAAGCAAGTAGCCCCCCCACATAGGATACCGTCCCCTTTGTAGTGAGACTATTGCCCAATCTTTATCGTCATTATCTGCCTTATTGTCGTCGCTTTAAAGGCCCTTCATTATCCTCTTTATTCTTGCAGTATCTGAGGCTCCATTAAGGGTCTATTTACTGTTATTCTTCATCATCTTACGTCGCTTCTGGGCTCCGAGTAGCCTAAATATCGTCGCTTTTCTGTTGTCCCCTTGCTCCCCTCTTGTCAGGAGCACTGTTCCCTTCTGCCCTAGTCGTCTAGGTGTGCAGAACCCCTCCCCATTTTGCTATAACCGATCCCTCGAGCCAAAGTCCGCGCAGGTAAACCACCAACTCGGCATTTGTCTTTGTGTTGGTTTTGTGGTGTTTTCGCCATAGATCCACACGTCGACTCACAGCGGGCACCCTCGATCCCGATAGCAGTGTCGCTGGTTGCCCAACAACCGCCACTGTAACTTCTGCAACCTGTAATGTCTGCACATAGAATTGAGAAAGTCTGCGCAACGATTCGGCGCGATGTTGAAATGTTTAAGCTTTAAGCTTGAACTAACCACTGTGTACTTTGAAAGGAATCTTGAGTCGTAGCCAAATACAACCATACTAGACATATGGCCAAGCTTCGTGTCAGTTCTGTAGAAATCAATTCATCCAGCTGTCTGATCTCACATCTCAGCGCTTGAGCTTAAGCACTAACGGGTTGTGAGTGTCGCGTGGTATGCTGCGTCGTCGAGTTGTCGATTTTGTGAACTCGCATTGAGATTTCATTTCAAAAGTAAAACAAGCAGCTTGCCGTGACAAGCTGACTTGATGCGGCTACGGGGTGAAATTTGAAAGGCATAGGTATGAAACAGTGTTCTTGCAGGATATTCACTGGATCAATTGCCTCGCGGGTTGAAACGATCTGAGTCTGTGTTGACTACCACGCATCTTGTAAACCTGTTGTACTTTTGCTAGTGGATAACGGGACGCTCACTGGTTGGATTTCGTGAAAGCTACGCAGTGGTCCTTCAACGTCAGCTCACCTGAGGTTCCCACTTAATGGCTTTTATTAGATTTACTGTTGTGACAGGTGTGTCAGTCTAATTTGACCAGTTTGGCTTCTTTTCCTGCCAGTATGAATAAACATGGAAAAATCCAGTATCTAGCATGAATAAATATGAAAAAAAGTAGGTACCAAGACATAGTTGCTAGTGTGTCAGTCCAGTACCAATAATCACCAATAATCATACTGTCCCTGATGTGATAACTGTCACAGCAATGTGGCTGTGTGCATTCCCACTGCCCCTGCCCTATAGGTTGACACAGCCACTGAGTGAGGGGTGATTCACAGCCACAGGTCGAAGGTTTAGCACAGCCACACAGAGAGAGGGTTGACACAGCCACAGGGGTGGGAAACTGCACAGCCACACTGAAAACAAAAGTTGTAGCCAGGGACGAGGGGATCACGGCAATATGATTACATCAGCGAGATCTTGCTTTTTAGATTAGATATGAGTGAAATACTAAAATTTTCACGAGTCTCTGCTTTTTTTGCACAGCCACTCCACCTCTGATATGTGCTTATCTAATCAAATAGCACAGCCACACTGAAAACAAAAGTTGTAGCCTGAGACGAGGGGATCACGGCAATATGATTACATCAGCGAGATCTTGCTTTTTAGATTAGATATGAGTGAAATACTAAAATTTTCACGAGTCTCTGCTTTTTTTTGCACAGCCACTCCACCTCTGATATGTGCTTATCTAATCAAAAAAGCGCACATGCACAGCCACACTGAAAACAAAAGTTGTAGCCCGGGACGAGAGGATCACAGCAATATGATTACATCAGCGAGATCTTGTTTTTTAGATTAGATATGAGTGGAATACTCACCTGAGGTTCCCACATAATGAGTTATATTAGGCTTACAGTCGTGATGGGTGTGACAGTCTAATTTGGCTGCTTTGGCTTCATTCTCTGCCAGTACGAATAAACATGAAAAAAGCCGGTATCTAGTATGAATAAATATGAAAAAAATATAGGTGAAAAACATTGTTGTCAGCATTTTGTGTCCAGCACGAATAATTCCCAGTTACTATACTGTCCCCTGACATGATAACTGCTGCCAGCAGTGTGGCTGTGTGCCCTCCCGCCATCCCCGCCCCCTATCCCGCCCTAGGTATGAATAAATCTAGATAATTGAGCCCGTCCCGCCCTTCGGATTAGTAATACTAGTAATATCGCGTGACGTCGGGTGGCTGTGTGCCCTCCCGCCATCCCCGCCCCCCTATCCCGCCTTATAGTATGAATAAATCTAGATAATTGGGCGCGTCCTGCCCTTCGGAGGTAATACTACATTCACCCGTAGGCTAATTAGGTCGAATAGTGGTCAATATCGTGTGATGTCGGTGTGGCTGTGTGCCCTCCCGCCATCCCCACCCCTTACCCCACCCAGTACGAATAAGTCTAGATAATTGACCGCGTTCCGCCCTTCGCATGTAACACTACATTCACATGTAGACTAATTAGGTGGAGTGATGGCCGATGTGCGTGACGTCGGCGTGGCTGTGCGTCCTCCCGCCATTGCTGATGCCTACTTTCCGCCCAGTACGAATAAATCCAGATATTTGATTACTCCCGACCTTCGGATGCAATACTACATTCACCCGTAGGCTGGTTACGTCCGGTACGAATATTGTTCAATATTCCATGACTTCGGCATGGCCCTGTGCATTCCCGCCATCCCTGCATCTTATCCCGCCTTATACCACGGATTAAATTAGGTAATCCTCACACACATGACACACTGAAGTACGAATAACACGCTGAGCTGACATACTGGAGTGTAGTTAAATCTATGCAACTACTAACGTGGTGGGCTAATCTTACTCCTGCGCCCCACTCCTGTCCGACGATATACGAATGATTTCCTGCAGAGTGAGGGTGCTTCCGTCGTCCTCATACTCATCCTCATCTGCATCAAACTCATCCAGATCGCTGTTATCGTCACCAGAGTCAGAAGCTGCAAGAGGGAAAGTGGGAACGGTGGCGATAGAGAAGGCTGGGGGAATTACAGTCGCGGGCTCTCCTGCACTATCTCCAGGGTTTGTCTTCGTTGATTTTCCTGGAAGGGTAGTGCCCGTGAACCCATGGAGACCGGAAATTTCAGCCAGGAGGCGCAAATGATGATCGGTGAACCTGGCTCGAGTGTTGTGATAGAGCTGAACTTGATAGGCGAGGGGAGGATGGGTAACTCGAAGCTGGGCAATACAGGCTTTCATGTAGTGATCTTCATCACGTAGATACGTGACGATACGATGGATCTCGACGTTGAGGCGCTCGATTTCTTCTTCGGCACGGCACACCTTGAAGTAGTGGTCCATGGCTGCGCGCGCAGCAGGAGAAGCCCATGGACGCTGAGAGATATCCTCACGGGTAGCATTGCGAAGGAGATCAAAGTCGGCGAGGAACATATACTCCACAACTTCTTCGAACGTGAGCTGACGATGTCGGGGGGAACACGCACGAGCAGCTGTGTTGAACCGATCCAATGCAGTGCGGATAGCAGCTGAACGTGCCTTGAGAGCCTTTGCAATGTGCTTGCGCAGTTTGTAGCCTGGTAGATGCGGGTCGACTGTGTGAAACATAAAACAGTAATGAATTTACCTGTGCCTCCCTGGTTCATCTTCGACAACTCAAAAATCCAGGCGACAATCAGGGATTCGAGCTGGTCGAGGCAGCGCTGATACTTGCGGTTGGCAACTAGGCAGCCAGCGGTCTGCCACTCTTCATCCTCAGGTACCCAACGTTTCGTAATACCGAGCTTGACTTCGAGGTCCTGAACTATCTTGAGATCCTTCTCAAAGTTCTCCATGGCATGACGTCGCATCGTCTCCTTTCGCATCGTGGCTGCAATATCCCTCTGGACGAACGACGAGGTTCCTGTGGATGAAGGCGTGGCCACAGTCCAGGCGAGGTCACTGAGATGTTTCCTGGGAGAGAGTGAGCCATGGAACACGCACCAAAAACTGACTCACCGGCTTGCATCCAAATTGACAAGCTTCTGCCAGTATTCCATTTGTAGTGTTTCCTCTTCGGGCTCACGTGACCGGGCAGCTAAGTACTCGTTCTCCTCCAAGAGCCACATCCTAAATACTGAAACGTCTGTAATGCCAAGGTCATCCATGAGGCGCGGGAGGGTGTTTTTCCCTTCTTGAATAATGCGGAGGGCCTGTCTGTAGTTGTTGAGGATCATCGTAGCTAGAATATATAAACATCTTGTACTTCATAGGTAAAATGATGACTTACTGAGATTCTGGTAAACCTCGTGCTCATCGTTGTGCGCTATGTATCCCGCGATTGCCTGCCGGCGATGAAAGGCGCTCGCATAACGTACTGCTGATGCCAACCCATTTGTTTTCGAGAACATGCGTTCGCAGCCTTCGAGATCTTCAAGCCCCATGCCGTCAACATATCTTGCTAAGAAACGAAGTTGACATAGACGACGGTGGGCATAGCCATGGAATGCCGGCACAAGTGACGTGTAGTTCAGAGCTCGCGCCCTTGGTCCGACCGCACTGCGATTGAGAATGGTTCCAAACTTACAGCCTATGTCATAGCCACCTGCGAGACCGTCTCCAAATGCGTCCAATAATTTGGAAACCGCAGCAAGCGGATACTTAGCCCTAGATTTCTGTCAGGCCAAACAATATGTACGCATGAAATAAGATACTCACTGTTCACCGCTCCGTACTATATCCGCGACCACGAGTGAGAATCCGTGCCGGCAGATGGCCATGAAGATACCGGCCTCGTCGAATATACCCCACATTCTTGAAGTAACATCTTCTTTCATATTTTTCCACCTTCCAGCGCACGGGTTGTCATCGTCAGCCTGTAGGTTAGGGAAGGTAGAACATTAATAGTAAAGGAAATTCAAGACGAACATACCGTGGCTTCCATCAAAGATTCGCCGCTGCGTCCCACTCCAAATTGGTCGACGAACGTTCGAGACAAGTAACGGTCATCACCTATAAACTGCTCCCCAACATCCTTCGCAGCAGATTCGTAGCTGCCGATCGCTGCCCTTGATATGCGTTTGAGCGAATCGTTTCCATCCATCGCAAACATCAATTTGAACCTCAGATTTGGCTCGTCCTCGAGAGTATACGTGCAAGCGGGGCAAGCGTTCTTGAGACGCCAATCCGGTGTATCACGACGAAGGGCTTTGAGGACAAGATCATTGACTACTAGACGCATTTGGAGGTAAACGTCGAGGGCGATGCTAAATAAGCGGGCTAGGTAGGGCCGGTACTGAACCTAAGTTAACATGAACATGAAGACTGGTTGTAGGCCACAGAAACGTACACCTTGAAGATCTGAGATAGTTTTTACGAACGCCTGTATGGAGAGATGCGGACTGCGGTTGCGAGCTACACGGTAAAGTTCCAAAGCGTCCATCGTGACAGCGGTATGAGGACGCAACGGGGCGCATGGAACGACTCCTTGGCGAACAAGTCCAGATGAGACCGACGAATCCGAGTCAGTCCCAACGTGCAGAATGCGCTTCTCAGCGCCTAATTGGGTAGGGCTCAGTGTGCAAGGTTTATTAAGTAAATAGGGACCCACAAAAGATACCAAGCACGTGAAGCTGCACTCCGCCATTCGAGTTCGTCGATGTCTGGCTGTTCCTACACCGGCCGGTTTCACTACAGAACTTACCGGTACTGTTCGCACTCCATTCCAAATATGCCCGCACTAACTCTGGCATCTCCCTCGCAAACGCATCTGTCCGACGCCGCGCACGGTCACGACGTGTTCGATAATCCACGCGGCGCTTTTGCAAGCCCTCATTGCCTCTGTGGTATTGTATAGCTATCAATCTCACCGTCTCAAACAGCATTCTACTCACATATTCTTCACATCCATAAACAGGTCTCTGACGAGGTCACGCAGCTCGCCACCACCATGACTGAGGTCGATGACTTTCGATCCATCCAAGATGCTGGTGATCTCAACCGCGTCGTCTGTCTCTGCATGGAAGAAATCGTCCTGTCCCTCGTGGAGTGCCTCCAGAGTGTGGCGTTCCTGGGGAGTCATCGCTGTGCACATTCCCAGATATCAGTGAGTCGAGTGCTAATTGTTACAGATGAAACAACCTTCTAATCGTGCCCTTTGGCGTTTCTTCGCATCGGCTGCCCTTTCCTCTATCTTCGTTGGTCCAAGAATTTCATTGACCGTCCGAGAAACCCCCCCGGAATATTTGCGGGAAACAAGTACATGATGGACTCGACTCGTGGAGAGCTTGGCCCTTCTGTTTGTCTGTGCGCGGCTGGTACCAATGGGCATTCTGGTGTTATTGACCTGGGGCGGACTTTCGGTGTGTATGGCTCACTTGTGCACGTGATGCAGGCGGTAGTACCAATAATTCATCTACGATTGCAAGTTTATACCATCTCAAACCACGTTGATATGCCACTCGCCGGTGAGTCAAATATCACGTACTATACTACCTTTTTTGATTGGTCTTAGAAACTGCAGGAGTATCGCCCCATAGCACTGAGACAGTTGAGACGGAGACTATCGAGGAGACCACCACCACCACTACGACCACCTCTGGCATGGAGACCGTTAACGTTACGGTTACGAAGGTTCGCACACGTACTACGAAGATCACTGAGATCACTCCACGACAACCCGCTCTACTGCTCTCA
Source organism: Pisolithus albus (assembly GCA_024613165.1). NCBI lineage: Eukaryota > Fungi > Basidiomycota > Agaricomycetes > Boletales > Pisolithaceae > Pisolithus > Pisolithus albus. The sequence continues at coordinate 114,609 of JANFAB010000107.1, forward strand.
TCCCCCCGTGTCCACGACTCGTCCCTAGCTCGATCCTCAGTGAGCGGGCAAAACCGGCCATCCGACTCTTCCGCTACCCCAACTCATATTCGAGCGGTAATGCCCCAGTCATCGAGTCATACCTCAGCAAAATCTTCTCAATCTGTATCCGGGAGGCCTTGTGTGCCCGCTAGCAGAAACACTCCCAAAACCGGCACCTTTGCGACGACTCCAACGAGATCTTCACGCATGCCTAAGCATCGTCCAGCACAACCGATTCATCCTGACAATATTGAGCTGCCTACCACCCCTGCTAATGAATTCTACGTGGTTATTGTTGGCCAAGAGCCAGGCATCTTCTACAACTGGTAAGTATCGTCTCTCTGTCATTTACTTGCTCTGATCCAAACCTCACTGCATAGGAATGATGCAGCTTCAAGAGTCCTTGGCGTTTCCAAGAACATCCATTTCAAATGCGCGACCTTTCAAGAAGCGTTACAACGTTACAAAGACGCATACTATGGGAACGAGGTTAAATGTGTTCCAAACCCGGGCACACGCTTTCTGAGTCAGAGTATGTTAAATACATCTTCCTCCTCTCGTTCCCCTCCCTTTGAAGAGTCGGCGTCGGATGTGGAGTATTGGAAGGAAGTGGATGATTTATCTGAGGTAATGAGTAATATCCATGTTGCATAGCAGTACCAACTTCTCTTGTCGTTTCACTCCCTGTCTTTACCCCTCCCCCTCCCCCCTCCCCCCAAAAAAAAACAAGGAATAGAACCTCTTTTCCAGAAGACGTTGTACTGCTCGCGTTTCGTAAATCTGAGGGGAAAAGTGAGTGTGTTGCGTAGATAAAGTGCACAAGTGTAGTGTTTATGCTGAAATTGTGTGACTGTTCAGTTCGTGCAATGTATGATATAGCCAATGCATCTTGTGTCTCCAGGCAAGCACAACAACATCTTTAGGTCTCGGTCAGTTACCAATGAGCCCTGTATCGACAAGGGACCTACTGTATTAATTTACTCCTCATCTGATGCACTTGCTATCAATGCCGGAACGATTTCTTGTAGTATAGAGAACGGTTCGCTATTGTACTTCGCTATGGAGGAGACAATCATCAATTACGATTATAGTAGATTGCTACATTCCGCTGTAGTATCTAGCATCTGAAACCTTGCTGTACGGTACAGCAGGTGCATACTCGTCTAGTTTTACCTCGAAAAACTTTACCTCCGCTAACACAACTTCCAACAAGTCAAAAATTTGTAAAAAGGTGTCCAGTTGACGACCTCGTTGCGTGCCGCGTGCAGTACTAGCAGTCTGTCATAGAAGGCGGATGAAGCGGCGCCCTTCACATGCGTGGACCTCGCACTCTTTAAAGAAACGATCCATACTGGCTAACCCCTTCTCACGTGCCTTGCGAAGAGACTCGTCAAATTTCTTGAGCCATGCACTTTCGGGTCCCCAGTCTGATTTCCACGCATCAATGGACAACCGCAGGTGTGGAAGGGTTGGAGTTGGGCTAGCCGCGCTGGAATGGAGGAATGTTGATACTGATTCCGTGTCGCTGTATACGTCGCATTGATCTGGGACGCGGTTGACAGTTCCATCACTGAGAACATCACCAGCAAGCGCTTTGGCTCTCTTCCTGCAGATTCCAAGTCAGCGTGATGAGCAACAACATTGACAGTGTTCGAACATTTACCTTTCACGGTTCCTAGTTTGCCCACAGTCGGGCGGGTCGGTGGGAAAAGGCTTCGTAGTCCATGGGTGAGTTCTTACCGAGCTGCACGTAAACGCGCCTTCTCCCGTTGTGCCTCTAATACACTATGTGGACTCAGTGTCTGCGTGCGAAGCGTGCAACGACAAGCACCGACCCAGGTTTACTAAGCCATCGTGTTGTGGCCAAACGTTGTCTTGAAGCTTTGTAAGGTGATGGTGCCATCGACGACAATAGACCTCGTTAATAGACTAAAAATGTGTTGTTAGCGGTGCTGTAAACTCGAAGACAGACTTACGGTGGATAGCTAGACTTTGTTTCCGGTGAGGACTTCGTTAATTCTGTGGAGGAGCGTCATGTGACTTTATCTAGGCCGACCCAGGTCGGCTCAGAAGCAACCCCTGAATGGCTTAATCAGGAAAGCAGGGCTCACCGGTGGCACTGCTCAATGCTCAATGCAACTGCAACTTTACTACTGGCCACGACGGGACCACGACACTAACTCGAACGAAATGTATCCGACGAAAGCGTACGGGGAATGGACACTCGTAGCAGAGGTGGGCGAGTTAGGTGGTTATGGTGGTATCAGCTACGTAAGAAGCCTCGCCTTCTGGCTGAGGCCGGCCAAGACCGGTGTTGCCACGTGGTGTTAGAGGCATTCCTCGTGGATAGGCATGTTACTGTTGGCAAGTTTCTTCCTCTCCTTGCACGTCAGCTCCTTGACTATTGTTCTTGCGTCCCCAGCTGCTACCAGTAGCATACCATTGCATAATGCTCGTGGGCCGCGAGACGCTGCCGATCAGCGGCGATGATGATAAGTTGTATGTGTGCAGGTACGTATTCAACTATACGCCTCGATGGCAACTTAGGGCTCAACGCACGTAGGGTGTATTTCTCGAGTGCAATGCTACCGTTGTGTGGCAATGGTGTGTTCATTTCTCAATTGCAATCTTCCAGTGGAGTGTCGGTGCAGGGAGGTGGTCGTGGTCTTCGCAGTGGGGTCAGTTCTGCTAATCGCGGTACATAGGGGCCGTTGGGCATGTTCTACTTGGCCTTGTCAAACAGAATGTCATTGCACATGATAAGCAAGGTGAATATTGGCCTGTTCAATTTTCTATTTTTCTCGAAACTAAAGATCGCAATAGGAACCTGTCAAATTGACATCACGCCATCACACGTCCATGTCTCTGCTGTCATTAACCATATCACTCTTTTTTTTCGTTCGCTTCGCGTCTTGGTCTTCAAATCTTGTTCTCACTGCACACCGGCCAACCCTAGACGCGCTCCTACGAAGTCGTTTCATACAAATGGATGGGCTTCCTTTACAGGACGCTAACCCTTCAAGCAATCAAGGTAAATTCATCGCGTCTGAGCAGGGACGCCTACTAACTCATGTTTACTTAGGCAAAAGCCCGTGTCCACTACAACCGATTCCAAGGTTCTACTTTCCTCCGACACCTGGCGCTCGTCCCGATTCTCCATACCCTCTTGGTGATAATTCTGCCACCGCCACTGTTCCCGTCACTCCCAATATCAATGGTTTGGCGTGGCAGTTCTCTGACGACACTGTCCGCCATATGTCCTTCACGGATCTTCTCCAAGACTCCATCGATGTTTATGGTGGTCACACTGAGCTAGACAGTGTTCGTCTTCCACCGCCAACTGCGAGCTCCACCATTTTTCCCAATCAAAGTCTCACGGATCCGGGTGGTGCAGCAACCGTGTTAGGAGAACAACTTGCTGTCCCAGTTGCTCGAGATGCATCCACTTTCACGCAAGATCGTCTCCCTGGACTGTCTACTGCAGCCAGAGACCCACTGCCGGTTCTCAACACAGAAGCAACGGAAGGGACTCGAGATGCGCCCGCGCCAGATAGTTGTCTCCCTACGCTGTCTACTGGAGCCGGGGACCCACCGCAAGCTCTCAATGATGCAAGCTGGAAGTCCCGTAACCCTGGGAGGCCGGTTATTCCCCCTCGTAGCTCAGAGAAATTGGATGCCGCTCAAAGGGCAGCAAGGAAAGCCGCTGCGGAGCTGAGGCGAGTGAAGCAGCAGGCCGTAACCAACGCGGTGGCCGAGCTCCTGGAGGAACAGGAAACGCGCATCAATGAAATTGCGAAGGCCCACAGTGTTCTCACATTCCCCAGTGGACCTGGTCTCAAGAGGCTGTGGGCAATATGTGTGAGAGCATATCTGACCATTCCAATACCATTTTAAATGTAGTATGATTACCCAAATACTCAAAAATGCGAAAAGTTGGGAGGTTGCATCCCATGTATGAACTGCAAGAGTGAAGCAGGCATCTAGGAGGTTGACACCACCCATACATGCTGGGCAGGATTGCCATTGCAGAAATGGTGCAGGAGAGTCCAAATTGCAAGTAGGAACTCAGCCATCCACTTATCTTACTCACTACTTCACTCTGTGATGTGCTATGACAAGTTTTTGATATGTTTCCTAAGTCTCCTAAAATCATCGCACACTTTCCCACGCTCTCCAGCTCTCATTTTCATTCTAGCTCACCCATTTCTTGATGGATGGACTTCAAACTTTGGGTGAGGGTAGATATATATGTGTAGAATGTGCCCATGGCATTAGCTGGAATGATACCCTTGGAAGTGTGGTGTGGTGGCCATGCACCAAAAAACCAACATGGTGGTGTTACATCCATTCCACCAAATAAACCACCAAAGTCCTTCTACATGGACATTGTATGACATATCTTCCATGGTCCCCACTGATCAGAATCCCCAAAAATGTGCAGTGCCCATGTCTGTAGCACATACATTGGGGAGGAGGAGACCTGGTTCTGCCTCCACAACAACAGAGGCTTATGGTCTGTACTTTTGATAGGCTGTAGCCATATGCAAGGGGAGGGTGGGGTGAAATTTTCAAGTCCATATGTCAAGAACTGCACTAATGGGAGCAGAGTCCGCATTTTTACCCCTATTTATATTCACATCCATAGAAAGCACTGGATGGGATACAAATTGTGTGGAATATGGGTAGGCTGCATGTCAACAGTATGCTGCAACACAGTAAAGTATCATACAGTAGAGGGGAGGAGTGGGGCAGCAACAACAACCTTGGTATCTGGTCCGCTTTTTTGATTACATAAGCACATATGACAGGTGGAGTGGCTGTGCCAAAAAAAGCAGAGACTCGCAAAAATTTTAGTATTCCACTCATATCTAATCTAAAAAACAAGATCTCGCTGATGTAATCATATTGCTGTGATCCTCTCGTCCCGGGCTACAACTTTTGTTTTCAGTGTGGCTGTGCATGTGCGCTTTTTTGATTAGATAAGCACATATCAGAGGTGGAGTGGCTGTGCAAAAAAAAGCAGAGACTCGTGAAAATTTTAGTATTTCACTCATATCTAATCTAAAAAGCAAGATCTCGCTGATGTAATCATATTGCCGTGATCCCCTCGTCTCAGGCTACAACTTTTGTTTTCAGTGTGGCTGTGCTATTTGATTAGATAAGCACATATCAGAGGTGGAGTGGCTGTGCAAAAAAAGCAGAGACTCGTGAAAATTTTAGTATTTCACTCATATCTAATCTAAAAAGCAAGATCTCGCTGATGTAATCATATTGCCGTGATCCCCTCGTCCCTGGCTACAACTTTTGTTTTCAGTGTGGCTGTGCAGTTTCCCACCCCTGTGGCTGTGTCAACCCTCTCTCTGTGTGGCTGTGCTAAACCTTCGACCTGTGGCTGTGAATCACCCCTCACTCAGTGGCTGTGTCAACCTATAGGGCAGGGGCAGTGGGAATGCACACAGCCACATTGCTGTGACAGTTATCACATCAGGGACAGTATGATTATTGGTGATTATTGGTACTGGACTGACACACTAGCAACTATGTCTTGGTACCTACTTTTTTTCATATTTATTCATGCTAGATACTGGATTTTTCCATGTTTATTCATACTGGCAGGAAAAGAAGCCAAACTGGTCAAATTAGACTGACACACCTGTCACAACAGTAAATCTAATAAAAGCCATTAAGTGGGAACCTCAGGTGCGTCAGCTGCCAGCTAGGGTTCCACGCGGCACATCAGGAACAGCGCATCAACTTTGAAGTTTTATCGACACTGACCCTTCCCCCATGCTTGTCGTTCACAGCCTACCGATAGTCCTTTGGCCTGTACCGTCAGCTTCTGGGAGACGACCAGACGTCGAGCCGAGCCTTACACGTATCACGTGGCACGAAACCCGGATGCAGAGCGAAGAAGCTTATCGTCTTGTCAGACATCAAGAACCATCATGGATTTATCAACGGGTGGTGTCTCATGCGAAGACCGTATCGGACTCGCCACTCCATGGCAAAACGTCCGGCCAGTGGTCCTTTGATTCAAAGCGTCGATGCAGATTCTCGGAAGTCGTGCCGCCGGACGGCGACTCTCCTTCCTGTGTGATGAGGAACCGCCACAGACGAGGGACATGAGTGTTTGACGACCTTCACGAACTTGGTTGGATCGTTTTGCTGCACATTGAAAAGAACGTACATACATCTCCGCCGCCAATGAACACAGATGTAAGAACTTGCAGCAGTGTACACCGGCACCGATCTGGGTGACTAACTGCATATCTCAACACATTGACGACAGTGACGACATCACTGAAAAACAACTTTTATGATAATGCCTTTATATACCCTTATAATGTCAGTAATGGTCGCAATGTGGCACAATGTGGTGGGCCCCATTATAAAGGTCTAGATAGCTTTATACAGGTACCTTGGCTTTCAAATTGAATATAATATGATAGTCACTGACACTGAAGAGGAAATCTTGACATGCTTGATTGATGCACAAATTTATGGCAAGAAAGTACCACTGCTGGAATTAATGCAGACTTCGGATTCGACAGTATCTTGCCTTCCCGTGACTACTCCTTTTGGCATTTGTATCGGACGAAATTCAGGTGAATTTCAGAATAATTTATTTTATTACCTTGCTTGCAAGGTTTCTGCCAGGCCATAACTGCGTGGGAACCATCCTGTCACTGAAAGTCCTTCCTATTCCAGACATGTTTTGTTCTCACGTTCCTCACACTCGTAAAAGCCAAACCAAGTCTGTCACGGGTACTGTACAGATCGTACAGTCATCATTACACATGTGCAGAGTTGTGCGGCTTGTCTCGTAAGAAATCCGCCTACCATGCCCTGGTTTGCCTGTCCAACTGCAGGAGCTGGTCATCCTCGGCTAACAGATCAGGTGAATGATTCTTGCCATCTAACGAGAAGGGACGCAGGCATAGGAAAAAGAAAAGATCTAAGCGTCCCATCACCGAGCAAGCTGGCGCCTCGGCCTCAACCCATAATTCTGCAGGTGGTACGCAATGGCGAGAGGAAGAGGAATGCGAAAATGCACAGTCGGGGACCCCGCCTGAACTTTGAAGTAGCCGCCGATGATTCTCAGTTGTTCTACTTCGATGCAGTCGCTGTTCCTGTTCCAGACTTCATCAACCCAGAATATGCTCGGCAGCCCTCTGACGTGCCCTCTGAAGACTGCAGCCAGGATGAGCACAAACTACTTCTACCCTCACATGTCTCCTTATTGGCCCCAAGTACAGATGGTGCTGACCCCATTGAAGTCATCCCCCCGCCTATCGTCAACTCGGATGATGATTACATAGACTTCTCGGAGTATGAAGACAGGAGCATACGAAGTGATTGCCGTTACTATCTGTGTACTAACTTCAGCCAAGGCTCCAGGACTTGTGTGGTATTTCGAAGTCAAAGCAGACGGGGTGACGCAAGCAGACCATCCATCTTCAAGTGTAAGAATTGCGGCGCAGAGGGCAAACACAAGACCTTCGAATATCCAGTGTTGATAGTCAGGTGTCTCACCTCTAGTAGTTACTTGGTACTGATTCGAGTCCTAGTGTCTAACTTGCGGCTCTCGTGATGAGCATTCCACACGAAGCTGTCCCATTAGCAAGACATGCTATACTTGTGGCATGAAGGGCCACATCAACAAAGTGGGTGGCAAAAAATGCCTAGTCCACGTGGCTAACGTTCTTTAGCTGTGTCCCAATCGCTATTCTTGCTCACTCAATTCGGACTTACACGACGACTGCGACCGATGTGGTTCCAAAGGTCACAGGACGAACGTACGTCATTGCGTGTTTCTGAATTGAGATGCCCACATGAACCTTCGTCATACTCTTGTAGGAATGCCCGCCTGTGTGGCAGATATGTTGGAACATGTACTTGTGTATGTGTTCTGATGTTGTGAACCAGCGACCTTGTAGCTCAGTGGTAGAGCTCCTGGTGCAGTTCCAGGTGGTCCTGGGTTCAATTCCCTGCGAGGTCACTATTTACTTGGGTGTTTACACCTGTTGATGTGTGTTTCCACACTGTGTTTCAACAAGATATACCAGTATGTTACTAATGAAGAACGCATGCTTATCAGGGAAAATCGGCAAGCAAGGCAACATCTCCGGATCGGGCACCCCGGACGCCCTTCATTTCGTTGGTGCTACATTGTCACTGTTGACTGGACGTATTTTCACTTCGTTGATCGTCTCTTCCGCACGCCCATTGTTTGGACATACTCGACACTGTTCGCTGAGCACTGGATGTTCCCATTACCTTACAACTGTACCTTACAACTGTACTAGGACACTTCGTACCTCACATCGTAACGAGTACACTCCTTCACATACTGCCGCCGGCTGCCAGTTATCGAAGAGTAAATGGTCAGTGTTGTCACGACCATGCCTTGCCCGACCGTTTCCCACGCCTCCGCACCCTTTCCGACACCTCCACCCACCTCTCCGACACCCTCCGACCCATTCCCGACCAAGTCCGACGCTTAATAAGCCCGCCGACCACTCTGCCGCTGCATCCGAGCAATTGCCGCTGTCGGCCGCTGTCGGTCTTGACTCGTAACCACCATTCGTCTATATTGGGTTGACCCCCTGTGGGTCATGTGATCGTCTTAGGGGGCTTTATCCGTTTGGGGCCACCGGGCTGATTAGGCACAGCACGGTGCCTGCACCGCGTGGCGCTCCGAAGGGTCGCACCGCTTTCCGGGATTTCGGCCTCGCCTGTGATTGGCTGTTGGTGAGCGCTCCGTCACAGTCTTGTCCGCTTGTAGATACATCCTTTGTCTCGTCCATTTCATCCGCTGTTAGCCTTCATTCCGTCGTGAAGTTTTCTGACACTTACTTCCCCTTGAAAATTTCCGTACCTCCATATGTTAGTTCCGACATCCCGATACCATACCGCCTCAGTCCCGCTGTAGTGTATAAATACCCGTACGGTACCCCGATGTCCCCTCAGTACGAATATCGACATAAGTTCCCCATTCCGAGACTCCGTCCCTCTCCTCTAAGTCCCTCCGATCTCTCTGTACTTAGCCCGCCTCTGAAATACGAGGGCCGAGCTTGTACAAGGGGGCAGCGCACGAGCTGAACCCAACGCCCTCCTCCGACCTCCGCTCCGCTCCGCTAGTCGGAACCTCTGTCGGCCCTTTCGGCCACCCCCCGCTCCGCTCCGCTAGTCGGAACTTCGTCGGCCTCCTTCGGAAGGCCTCGGTCTCAGTCCCTACCAATCGGACTAGCGTCGGACTTTGAATCCCCGACGTCGGTCTACCTTCTAGTACCCTTTCGGGACCCTTTCGCCCCTGAGAACCCTCGGAGTGAGGCCCGAACTTGACAGTATATTCGTACTCGCACTTGTATGAGCTCCATTTACACTCTCTTTGCTGAAAACTATGCAGACTCGGGCACGTACCCAACAAAGGGCAGCTGCCGAGGCTCTGGCTACCGCCTTTGCCAACCCTCGAAGGCAACCCACAGTTGTCGAACAATTCCACTCCTTCTCTGCCCGACGTCAAGCCGCTTCCGACCCGCCCTTCGGCGACTCCGCCTCTCAAGCTGGCCGCCCCGACCGCCAGACCAATCCTTTTCACACTCCGCAACACCCCGCTGGCAGTGGTGGTGATCCCGACAACGACCCCGATGATGATCCCGATGGTGGGGGCAGCGGCGAAGGGGGTACCCCCAGAGATCCGGCTGAGCCACCAGAGGATCCCATCCTCGCTCTGACTAGGGCTATCCATGCTCTAGCCCGCAACAGTTCCCGCTCCGGAGACTCAACTCCGAAAACAAAAGTTCGGGAGCCCGACACTTTCGACGGCTCCGACAGCAAAAAACTCAGAGAATTCTTAGTTCAGTGCGAGCTAAACTTTCAGGACCGCCCTCGGGCATTTCGGACCGACCGAGCCAAAGTTACCTTCGCCCAATCCTACCTCAAGGGCATGGCTCTGGCCTGGTTTGAGCCCGACCTCCTAAATCCCGATGACCCGCTGACCCGTCCGCTCTGGATGGACGACTACCGACAGTTCCTTCATGAACTGACGGTCAACTTCGGGCCACACGATTCCGTTGCCGATGCGGTCCAACAGCTCGAAAATCTCACTATGAAAGAAACCTCCCGTATTGCTAAGTATGTGGTGGAGTTCAACCGCTGGGCCTCCCAGGTCAAGGACTACGGCCAAGGTGCGCTCCGCCACCGCTTCTACTCCGGCCTCCCCGATCGGATCAAGGATGAAATTTCCCGTGTCGGCAAACCCGCCACTCTGTATGAACTTCGGGAGCTGGCACAAACCATCGATGCCCGATACTGGGAGCGCAAGGCGGAAGTATCTCGCTCTGCCAAACCCTCCGCTGACAAATCCTCCTCCGCAAACACCTCCGATCGCAAGCCGAACCCTCCCGCTTCCACCTCCGCCACCAAGGCCGACGCAAATGCCAAGCCGAAGCCATCGGGCGGCCAAAAGGCCGACACACCCAAGTCCGACATCGCGCACCTGCTCGGCAAGGACGGCAAACTGACCGCTGCCGAAAGGCTTCGCCGCCTCAAGAATGGCCTCTGCCTCTTCTGCGGTGAGCCTGGCCACTCCGCTAAGGACTGCCCGAAGTCAACCTCTCGGGCTGCCAAGGCCCGTGCGGCCACCGCCGATGCTCCCCCGACCCCCGCTGCGGGGCCTTCGGAGCCAAAAAAATAGTCCGCTCCTCCAGGGAGCCTGCACAGCCTGGAGGATGCGTTGACCCCGCTTGTGCAGTACCCGACCTCCGTCTCAACGTGTCCGCTCTCTCCGATCCGAATTCCTTACTTCCGTCCGTCTCTCTTCCGAAATATTCTGTAGATAACCTTCGTGCGTTGATCGATTCTGGTTCCTCTCATTGTTTCGTAGATCCATCTATAGTACAAAAATATTCCGTTCCTGTTCAGTCCGTTTCTCCGCCCATTCCGCTCCGACTGTTTGATGGTAGTTCCAATGCCGTCATTACCCAAGTAGTAGATCTTGCTGTCCGTTTTCCTTCCGGCGACGTCACCGATGTCTCATTTTATGTTACTCCGTTGGATTCTACTTGTGCTTTGGTTCTAGGACACAACTGGCTCACCCGCTTCAATCCGTTGATTGACTGGGTATTGGGCAGTATCTCGTTCCGACCATCGCCGCAGGGAATGCCAGCGCCCCTGGCCACTCCGTCAACTCCCGACGCTACCTCCGCTTCGAAACCGACAACCTCCGACCCTTCCGCACCTTCGGGTGACCCTCCGACATCACCTCCGACACCTTCCGCTAAGGTGGCTGACTCGCCTCCGCACATTTCGCTCATCGGCGCCGCTGCATTTGTCCGCGCTTGTGCGCTTCCTGGCTCACAGCAGTTCACCCTCCATCTGCACCCCGATGATGTGAAGCTGCGCGCTTCCTCCGCTCCGCCCGCACCTCCCGATCTGTCGTCGGTCCCCTCCGACTACCATGAATTCGCCGATGTCTTCAGTAAGGCAAAGGCTACCGAACTCCCGCCCCATCGGAGCTTCGATCTCAAGATAGATCTCGAGGAGGGCGCCACTCCGCCTATCGGCACCATCTACTCCCTCTCGCCGCCCGAGCTTGAGGCCCTCCGAACCTTCATTAACGAGCATCTCAGTTATGGGTTCATCAAACAGTCTACCTCCGCTCACGGTGCCCCTGTCCTTTTCGTAAAAAAGAAGGATGGTTCTCTCCGACTCTGCGTTGATTTCCGAGGACTCAATAAGATCACCAAAAAGGACCGCTACCCGCTACCGCTCATCTCCGACCTTCTCGACTCTCCGAGCCGCGCAAAAGTCTACTCCAAGATCGACCTCCGACATGCCTACCACCTCGTCCGCATCGCCGACGGCGATGAATGGAAGACCGCTTTTCGGACCCGCTATGGGTCCTACGAGTGGCGGGTCATGCCCTTCGGTCTTACTAATGCGCCGGCCGCCTTTCAGCGGTTCGTCAATAGTATCTTCGCTGACATGCTCGATGTCTGCGTGGTGGTCTACCTCGATGATATCCTGATCTATTCGCAGGACCTGGAGTCGCACCGCCAACATGTGAAAGAGGTCCTCCGTCGGCTGCGCCGCCATGGCCTCTATGCCAAGCCCGAAAAGTGCGAGTTCCACCGAGACTCTGTCGAGTACCTCGGCTATGTCCTCTCGCCCGCAGGGCTCACCATGTCCGCCGACAAGGTTCAGTCCATCCGTGACTGGCCCGAACCACGTCGGGTCCGGGACATCCAATCTTTTCTTGGGTTTGCGAACTTTTACCGACGATTTATTAATAACTACTCCGACATCGTCGTTCCGCTCACCTGACTCACCCGAAAAAATGCCCCTTGGAATTTTTCCGAGGAGTGCCGCTCCGCTTTCAACCGCCTGAAGGCCGCCTTCACCTCCGCTCCGATCCTTACCCATTGGGTTCCCGACGCCCCTATCACAGTAGAGACCGACGCTTCGGACTATGCCATCGCCGGTATCTTGTCCATTACTTGCGCCGATGGTGAAATCCGCCCGGTCGCCTTCTACTCCCGCACCCTCACCGCTCCGGAACTCAACTATGACACTCATGACAAGGAGTTGTTGGCTATTTTCGAGGCCTTCCGCCACTGGCGGCATTACCTAGAGGGCTCCGCCTCCCCCGTCGATGTGGTAACCGACCATAAAAACCTTGAGTATTTCGCTACCTCTAAGGTCCTAACCCATCGGCAGGCTCGGTGGTCCGAGTACCTCTCCCAGTTCAACCTTGCGATCCGCTTCCGACCAGGCCGCCTAGGGGCTAAACCCGATGCACTCACCCGCCGGTGGGACGTCTACCCAAAAGGGGGGGATAGGGACTATGCGCAGGTAAATCCACATAACCTCCGCCCTATGTTCACCCAGGAACAGCTCGCATCGTCCCTCCGCACCACCCACCTGTTGGCCCCTGTGTTGCGGGCCGCCACACTCTTCGATGTCAAGCGCCTCCGCTCCGACATAATCACCGCCCTTCCATCCGACCCCATCTCCGCCGCCCATCTTCCGACTCCGACAGCACCGCGCTGGTCGCTAGAGGCCGATGGCCTACTCCGACTGGATGGCCGCATCTTTGTCCCCGACATTGATGACCTCCGCCTCCAGGTACTCCGCTTCAACCATGACCACCCGCTTGCGGGCCATTTCGGGCAAAACCGCACCCTCGAGCTCATCCGCCGCGAATACGTATGGCCGAACCTTCGGACCGACGTAAAGAACTATGTCCGCTCATGTACCGCCTGCGGCCGAAGCAAATCTCAGCGGCACCGCCCATATGGCCTGTTGAAGCAACTCCCCGTCCCCGAGAGGCCCTGGAACTCCATCTCCATGGACTTCATCGAACACCTCCCCACCTCCGATGGCTTCTCCGCCATTCTTGTGGTCGTCGACCGCCTCTCTAAGCAGGCGATCTTCTTGCCGACCCACGACTCCGTCACCTCCGCTGAGCTCGCTAAGCTTTTCCTCACCCATGTCTTCTCTAAACACGGTGTACCCGCTCATGTCACCTCCGACAGAGGTCCCGAATTCGTGTCGCACTTCTTCCGCTCATTAGGTAAGGCCTTGAATATGCGCCTCCACTTCACGTCGGGTTACCACCCCGAAGGCGATGGCCAAACCGAGCGCACGAACCAAACCCTCGAGCAGTACCTTAGGGTATACTGTAACTACCAGCAGGACAACTGGGCCGAGCTTTTGCCACTAGCCGAGTTCGCTTGCAACAATGCGCCTAGCGCCACCACCGGTATCTCGCCCTTCTTCGCTAATAAGGGCTACCATCCGAACCTGTCGGTCACTACCGACCATGACCTCACCTCTCCGAAAGCCCATGACTATGTTATGGAGCTCTCCGCCCTCCACGACTTCCTCCGAGCCGAAATGGCCGCCGCCCAAGAGCGCTACCAGGGACCCGCCGACGCCAAGCGCCTTCCGCCGCCGAAGTTTGATGTCGGTGACCAAGCCTATGTCAAGGCGAAGTATTTCCGCTCCACCCGACCTTCGGTCAAGCTCGCCGAAAAATACTTAGGCCCATTCGACATCATCGCCCGACCTGGCACTCATTCGGTCACCCTGAAACTGCCCGACAGTATGCGCTCCATCCATCCGGTGTTCCATGTGTCGCAACTAGAGCCTGCGGCAGCCAACCCCTTTCCGAATCGGCACCAACCCCCGCCTCCGCCAGTTGAAGTCGAAGGTGAACTTGAGTATGAGGTATCGGAGATCCTTGACTCAAAAATAGATCGCCGCCGCCGACACTGCCAACTGCTGTATCTCGTCCGCTGGGCTGGTTATGAGGGTACTGACGAAGAAACCTCGTGGCTGTTGGCCACCGAACTCGAGAATGCCTCGGACCTTGTGGCTTCCTTCCACAGTCGCTACCCCCACAAGCCAGGCCCCTATTCCGCTCCGACTTAGCCTCCGCTTTGCCTTTCCGACCGCTTTTCTCTGATTTTTTCTTTTTGTTTTATGTAGTTCCTTCTTTCTCGCTTAGTTAAGATGCCGCCGCCACAGCCCACAGCCTCCGACCTAGTTTCCGACCACTATCTGCTACCCTCCGCCACTCCCCGCTCTGAAGGCCGCTATCACCGCTCTGCCGCTGACCGCCACTCTGCCTACCTATCGTCGGTCTATCCTCCGCAGACCCCAAACACTACTATCCGTCATCTCCGGGTCATGCGGGCTACCGATGTAGGGAGGGAGTCCTCCCTACCATGGTAATTATTATATTTCCTTGCTTCTACTTACAGTTTTGTTTTTATCTTTACCTTACCTCTTTTTTTACTTAGTATTTGGACGCATTTTGGCTTATGTAAGCCAACCCTTGCACTTACTGTACATTGTACTTGCTTAGTAACATAACAGAGACTTGATCCCAGACGAAATAGGACGGAATTCGAAGGCCGGAGACTTGGATTATCTATTCTCCCTTGTTAGACTTTCTCTCTAGACGTGGTCTCGACCTATTTGGGCTATCAGGGCGCATTTTCACCCCTTTTCCTCATCCCTGACTCTCCTACCAGGCAAATCCAAGCCCCCTGGGTCGAACTAGGACCCGAAAATCCAGAAGGAGACTCCTTGGACCTCTCCCCTCACCCTCTCTCACTCAACTTTACATCTGGAGCCCACCGCGAGGGGGCAGTTTTGCTTGGTAATCCACCTTCTCCTCCTACCCTCGACCTCGCACACGCGATTTCTCGAGAACCGACGCGTCCACCCTCTCGCTTTTCGGGAATCTTATTCTACTCGACGAAGGCTCTCAAGAGGTATATCTTTTGTTGCTATAGCCTCAGTGGTTCCGGAGATATCGCGCATTTTGTGGAGAAAGGCACTGTAGCACGGTTTGGGGCATAACTCGGGATTGGGTGCGCCAATCCTCTCGTTTCTTCGATCTCCCAGCGCCCCTAGATCCCCTCTACAACTTCCCCGAGTTTCGTGTCATTTGGTCCAGCGGGTGTCCACCAACGCACTACTGGTCCCCCACCCTCCCAGCTGCACACGCGTCTTCTCGAGAACCGGACCTCCGAACCTCTCGCAAATCGCAGGCCTATTAGAACTCGACGAGACCTTCCCGTCGGTGCCTCTTTCGTCACGACAGCATCATTACATCCGGAGATATCGCCCATTTCGTGCCGAAGTGCTGTATTGGACCATTTTGCGAATATTTCAGGATTGGGTGCACGGATTTTCGTAATTCCTCATTCTCCCAGTTCCTATAGGTCCCTGCTACCACACACGAAGGTTTCGTATCATTCCGTCCAGCGGTTCCTCACCGACGTGCTGCCGTCCTCCCCCTCCTGCCACAGCTGAGCTCCCTGGCACCACCCCTCGCGTTTTCACACCATTTTGAGCCGTAGGAATCCTCTCCCCACCCCCTAGAGTCATTTGAGAGCACCCTTCGAGACCCCAGTTGGTTCGAGATCCCAGACGCTTCGAGACCCCCAGACGAGTACCAAGACCCCCTTCGAGACGCTTTCGAGACATAGACGCTCCTTTAGACGCACCCGCATCCATTCTTAGACGTATCGAGACAAATATCATTCGTTTTCTTTGCACGTTTTGCAGTCGAGCGAGGCTGCAAGTTAAGTCGAGCCTTCGAGTCGCACACGGCGACTAATTGTGTTTTCTCTTCGTTTCGGTGGTCGTAACCACTTGTGTCGTGTATACAAGAACCTCCCCTCTCGTTTCGTGTACGGGACCCATCTCCCCATAGACGTTCGAGGTCGCATCGAGGTGACCCCCTTCGTTTTATCCTTCGAGACCGACCACAGACGTTCGAGGCTCGTGCTCACCCTCGATTATACTACCAATAATTTTCTAGACTGTGAAATATAGTCGTTCGAGCTTCGCAAATACCACCCATGATGGATGAGGCATGCAGACAGTCTCGAGGCCCACTCAAGCCCCACCCGAAGTTCTCGGGGCAAGCACAGGACCTGCCAGCCTATTTCGAAGAGGTGGAGGAGTATGGTAAGGCCCAGGGAAGGTCTGGGGATTCGTCCCTAATGATGGTTGCGATTGAGGGAGCCCCGTCCCTCGATAGAATTCTCTGGGGCCACCTCGCTGCTAGTGTCCCAGTTGGTAGGCAATGGGACGATTTCAAAGCGCTCGTAACCCTTCAGTACCCCGAGATCGAACCAGTCGAGGACGACCTCAAGTACTTCGAGGAGTTCTACTCTCTCCTCGAGGGAGCTCGTTGCAGGGAGCTGAGCTCGGTTCAAGCCTTGGGGAAGTACCTTCGTTTATTCCGACTCTTATTCTTGGCCATGGTAAGGGGAAACATACTCGAGATGAGCCACCAGCCCCAGCTGTTCCTTCGAGGCCTCCCACCCCAGGTCGAGCTTGAAGTCTCGAGGCGGCTCGCATCCAGGTACCCCCTGCTCCAGTCAGGCCGGCTATGGCCTATCGAGATCATTGTTCGTGTTACGAAGGAGGTCATTGAGGATGGGGTAGGCTGCTCACCCCCTCATCTAGCTTCGAAGAACCCCTTGTCAAGTCTCGACTCACTCCAGGGACCCTCTCGACACCCGCACTCGCCCTCGTCCAGCCACCAGTCCAGTGCCCCTGTGGAGTGCTCTCGGTCTCATTCTAGAAGACACTCCCAGGGAAGCTCGAGCTCGAAGATCCCCTCTCATTCCCCCTTCGAGGTCGCCCCTCGAACTTCGAAGAACCCCCCTTGCTCACCTGAGCTCGCTTCGAGCAGCTCGTCTCCCCTCCGAGTCACTAATGCAGGCTCGAGGTACCCTGTGGCACATACAGCTAGGTGTATCTCGCTTTGGCAGGCTGGTGACTCGCCTTCGAACCAGCTTCGTAGCTCGAGAGAAGGTCGACCCTCGCATCAGCAGCCATCTTGTGACCCCGGTTTGCCCTCGAATGAGTACCCTCAACCTTGTGAGTCTTCGATTGCCCCCTCGAACCTCTTCCCTCGCCTCGGAGCACCCTCGAAACCCCTCTCGAAGCCCTCCCCTCGCCTCGAGACTCATTCGAAGCCACCCTCGGACTGCGAGCGACCCCACACCTCCTCGTTCCTCCTTCGAGAGGCTCTGACTTCGAAGGCGAAGCCTGCCCCCACTGGTTTCGAATCACGTTCAAGAGCGTCAAGAGCTTTATCGCCTCTTCGAGAGCCTGTGGCTTCGAGCGAGCCATCCCCTCCCATTCGAGAGTCTTCGAGGCACCGAGTTCGCCCTCGAAGCTTTTCTTTTTGCTTCTTCTGTGGTCGCAAAGGGCATGTTCGAGCGCAGTGCAAGCTCTGTGCTTCGTATCTGGCAGCTGGCAGGTGTAGGATTGTTCGAGGTCGAGTTGTGCTGCCCACAGGTGAGGAGATCCCTCGAGAGGCTCTCGGACGCACTCTACAGCGTCGTTTGGATTTCTGGGTCCTCGCCCGAGGCCCAGGGAGCTTCGTTGACCAGGTACCACCCCCTCTCTCGAGTTCTGAGTTGATCCAGCCCCCCTCCTCCCCTCGAGTCGACCACGAGACTACCCCCAAGCACCCTACGAGCTCGAGAGTGAGTCAGCGCCCTTCGAAAGTGAGCCCATCCCCTTCGAGAGTCAGCCAGGCCCCTTCGAGCCACCCCCGAGCTACCTTTCACCCTCGAACTACTCTCAATACACCTTCGAGCCCCCTCGAGACCGCTTCGAGCCCCCCTTCGAGCCACCCCCGAGCCACCTCTTCCCCTCGAAGACCTTCGATTTACCTTCGAGCTGCCTACCCCATGAGCTGAGTAGTGATCTTTGTTTCCTTTTCATGGTCTCTTTCGTTTTGAGTTCGCATTTTTGAGTTTCTACTTAGAGTTTTTGTTTCGAGAATGATACCTCTCCCCTCGTCTTAGGATAAATCTTGGTATGTGATGACTGGGGACAGTCAGTATTTAAAGCCACCCTCGGATGTAGGGAGGGAGTCCTCCCTACCATGGTAATTATTATATTTCCTTGCTTCTACTTACAGTTTTGTTTTTATCTTTACCTTACCTCTTTTTTTACTTAGTATTTGGACGCATTTTGGCTTATGTAAGCCAACCCTTGCACTTACTGTACATTGTACTTGCTTAGTAACATAACAGAGACTTGATCCCAGACGAAATAGGACGGAATTCGAAGGCCGGAGACTTGGATTATCTATTCTCCCTTGTTAGACTTTCTCTCTAGACGTGGTCTCGACCTATTTGGGCTATCAGGGCGCATTTTCACCCCTTTTCCTCATCCCTGACTCTCCTACCAGGCAAATCCAAGCCCCCTGGGTCGAACTAGGACCCGAAAATCCAGAAGGAGACTCCTTGGACCTCTCCCCTCACCCTCTCTCACTCAACTTTACACCGACTGCATCACTAAAACCACTCATACGTGCAGCTCTGATGTCAGTAAGGCACTTCCTACTATGGCCTTCAGGGGTTCAGGCCCTAAGGGGGGGATACTGTCACGACCATGCCTTGCCCGACCGTTTCCCACGCCTCCGCACCCTTTCCGACACCTCCGCCCACCTCTCCGACACCCTCCGACCCATTCCCGACCAAGTCCGACGCTTAATAAGCCCGCCGACCACTCTGCCGCTGCATCCGAGCAATTGCCGCTGTCGGCCGCTGTCGGTCTTGACTCGTAACCACCATTCGTCTATATTGGGTTGACCCCCTGTGGGTCATGTGATCGTCTTAGGGGGCTTTATCCGTTTGGGGCCACCGGGCCGATTAGGCACAGCACGGTGCCTGCACCGCGTGGCGCTCCGAAGGGTCGCACCGCTTTCCGGGATTTCGGCCTCGCCTGTGATTGGCTGTTGGTGAGCGCTCCGTCACAGTCTTGTCCGCTTGTAGATACATCCTTTGTCTCGTCCATTTCATCCGCTGTTAGCCTTCATTCCGTCGTGAAGTTTTCTGACACTTACTTCCCCTTGAAAATTTCCGTACCTCCATATGTTAGTTCCGACATCCCGATACCATACCGCCTCAGTCCCGCTGTAGTGTATAAATACCCGTACGGTACCCCGATGTCCCCTCAGTACGAATATCGACATAAGTTCCCCATTCCGAGACTCCGTCCCTCTCCTCTAAGTCCCTCCGATCTCTCTGTACTTAGCCCGCCTCTGAAATACGAGGGCCGAGCTTGTACAAGGGGGCAGCGCACGAGCTGAACCCAACGCCCTCCTCCGACCTCCGCTCCGCTCCGCTAGTCGGAACCTCTGTCGGCCCTTTCGGCCACCCCCCGCTCCGCTCCGCTAGTCGGAACTTCGTCGGCCTCCTTCGGAAGGCCTCGGTCTCAGTCCCTACCAATCGGACTAGCGTCGGACTTTGAATCCCCGACGTCGGTCTACCTTCTAGTACCCTTTCGGGACCCTTTCGCCCCTGAGAACCCTCGGAGTGAGGCCCGAACTTGACAAGTGTTGCAAGCAAGGTTTCAGCCGCCGCAGGCGGCACTTCCCGAGTTAATAAAGCACAACATATGGCCATTAAACATGCTCGTAGACCGTAAACTATTGGGTATCTGTGGTCAGCAAAAAAGGACATAAACGTCGACAGTGAGATACTTGGAGATTCAGTCATCCTCAGTTGTGAACTGACTGCACAAACTCATAAGCATCAAAAGGGGGAGGAAACAACGGCTGGGCGAGATATCATGAAACTCGTGGCTATGGTGAAGGGGAGTGTCAGGAACAGGTAGAAAAAGGAACTGAATGAATATGCACACCTCGTACCGAGATATCCACAAAATTGTCCGGAGGCAGCTGCTCTGTAAAATTGGGAAAATCTCCCACGACCACTGTGGCAGTCATTACCTGATGCATATCAACTGAAAGCTTTCGTCGAGTTGTACCTTGTCCTTGAAAAGCGAGAGGGACGGCTTCGAACTGACGGAGATATGGGATATGCAACATCGTGGGATGGCAGGAGGGGAAAGGCAAGGTCACTAATGGACAACGACTGAAGCAATCAGCACGAAACTGTCGGTGCCATGAGGTAGAAAACAGAATAAAAGAAAATATACTGATCGTTGTACCCGTTCCCTGAGAGCCAGAGCCCAGCGCTGTGAGAGGCTCGGGGTTGAGTGCAGCTTAGTCATCACAATCTGTCGCGCACACAAATGATACGCACCTAACCTCTATCCACAAGACACCACAGGATCTGAGTGGTTGCGGGAAGTAGAAAGGCAGATACAACGGGGCAATTCTGGCAAAAGTCCAAAGACTCTCATTATATAGGGCATGAATGCGGCGGTTAAGATCCGAGCTCTGGCCCATCCCGTCAACATGACAGAAAGACTATTGACTCAACCACATATAGAATTCCAGTGCACGTGAGCACCTGCCCCGCACGCTGTTAAAATGTTTTGAGTCCATTGAGAAAACCTCAGCAGTCCTCGGGGTCCCTCTCGATCATTTTCACTTGTTTGCATCTCTACTGTAAATGGTAATACTACCTCGACACGAGTGCTCGCACGATTCTTCATACCCTGCCATGACTTATAATCCATTACCGGGCTCACCTCTTATGGTTGAAGTGTGTCCAACTTAGTGTATTCTCACCCTATCATTACAGTGTCTTATATGGCTTTGGGAGTCTATCCAGTTTCTGTGCTCAGTGGCCACAAAAATAATGCTTTCATTCGTCCGATAGTGAAGTATAGTGAAGTATATGACAAAGTAACTTCGAATCTTTCTGCTGCTGATTTACCACGGTCAAAATGATATGGCAGAAAAATTTCGTTTGAGTGATGGACTTGGACCCGAACGTACCTGCGGGAGGCTACACGACATCGCCTAACCTGCACCCAGTTTACTGACCTCGATCCAGTGGCCCTTGTACAATTCCACCTTCAATGGAACGTTGCTCGTATTCGAGGAAGGTAATGTCTTGAACATTACTACGGGCCAGTGTTTCTCAGTGGACGCCCTCCAGAAGCAGCTTGGCCTTTGAACCTTCGTTTCCCGATGGGCTCCACTTGCGAGTGTGAAAACCAGATTTCACAGACCTTGTTACGACCGCTACACGACCTCTTGAGGCTTCGTTTTTCGCGTTCGACGCAACTTGATGCTGTTGGAGCCATTCTTTTTCGTGGCCGAAACCTTGCTTTACATGAATTCCGTAGTATCCCTGTTCACATGGTGAATGAGAGATTCGTTGGCTGTAATTGAACTACGCAGTCGGCTTGAAGTCTTATCGCAAGTACCCTGGTCAGTAGTGAACGGCTGAACTCCATCATGGCTTCCACTACATTACGGCTACTACATGCAACCAAAACGACTCTGAAAGCAAGTCATTCTCGTCTCTTCAGTTCCCAGTAAGCACTGTCCCACGTAGAGTCCAAATGACCATGGCCCACGTCAACGGGGTAGCAGTGCGGAAGACCTTCCGCTGAGCGGCATACGCGTTTTGGAGCTGGGTCAGGTCATCGCTGGTCCGTTCTGCGGACAGCTCCTCGGGTAAATTCAACATTAAAACTGGGACAATGCATCTCGAGTTGACGAGTTCGTCTCAGGCATTTCGGGGCGGAGGTCATCAAGATAGAGCCACCCTCCGTAGGGGATCCTCTGAGAGTGTGGAGGGAACTCGACGTTGACGGTGTCAGCCCGTGGTTCCGTAGTTTAGGCAGGAACAAGAAGAGTGTCGCTATCGATTTGAGAAAAGACGAAGGACGAGAGTTCGTACTTCCCCTTCGACTGCACATGATTACGCGTATGATACTGACTCTGGCGTGTCACTAGGCTCGTGAAGCGGTTAGCGGCCAAGAGCGATGTAATACTCGAGAATTTCAAGCCTGGAAGTGAGTTATGTATTTCTTGGTGGTTTCCAATTGTACTTATCCCCTGCTTTCGGTAAGCACTCGAGAAATGGGGTTTGGGTCCTTCTGACCTGCACCCGCTCAATCCTTCCCTCATATTCACTCGAGTCAGTGGGTATGGTCAGACAGGACCGTGGGCCTCTCGTCCGGGCTATGCATCCGTTTGCGAGGCAGAGTCTGGTTTCCGTTACATCAACGGTAACGTAGACCCAAAGACAGATGGGCACGCTGGCCCTCCGGTTAGACCGAACATCAGCTTAGGTGACTCGGTTGCGGGACTCCATGCCGCATTCGGTACTGTAAGTGAAACCGAGCTCGTCTGTGCTGTCCAATTGCTGAGTTCTCCTACAGGTCCTGGCATTGATGTCACGGCAAAGGTTGGCCTCACACGGTAAGCAGACAGGGCAGACCGTTGATGTTAGTATCATGGAGAGGTCAGCTTCTCTCCGGTGACCCGAGTGCGGTTCTGAAAGTACGTTCAGCATGATGAATTTGATGGAGGGTATTGTCCCCGAGTATGATCGGAAAGGAAAGGTAGGATCTGTGGTTCATAAATCCTTGATACCTGCATAATTCTATTTTCCTTCTCCCCAGGTCCGTGGCCCGTCGGGGTCATCTGTTACGGGAATTGTCCCCACAAACGCATACCCTTGTCTCCCATCGCCGTCGACAGCAGGGCTCCCGACGTATATCATCATTGGCGCCAATGGAGATACCCTTTACACACGATTGATGCGCGTCATCGGTCGCGAAGATCTTACAGGACCGCTTTATGCTCATAATCACCATCGGGTCGTTCGCCAAGCAGAAATCGAGGCAGCCATCACGGAATGGACAAGTTCGCGTTCAGCGGAAGATGTTTACGAGCTACTGGAAGCAGCGGGAGTACCCGTCGGGCGAGTTCTCAGCGTAAGAGAGATTGTGGAGCACGAGCAAGTCAAGGCTCGCGATGCTGTCGAAGATGTTTGGGTACAGAAGGAAGATGGCGGATGGAACGTCAAGATGTCTCGTGTGTTCCCCATTCTGCAAGGTTCGGATGCCAAGACGAGATGGGCCGGTCCTGATCTTGGTGCACATACCGAGGAAGTGATGAAAGAAGACCTTGGCTTGAGTTCGGAAGAAGTCTCGAGGCTGAGACGAGATGGTGTCATTGGATAGAGTATCTAGTGGGGGTACGATGGTCGTGGTTCGTTACTCATTCGTGCTCTATCACAGCTATTGTACATACAACAAACCATACAACTCTACAGGATATCAGGATGGGGGTTACTCATGCCCATAAAAAACTAGCAGGCCTTGGAACGACGTCCGCCCCAAGGCTCGCTACCACTCGCAGGTCTTTCCCGCCCGATACACGTTCGAAAATCTTCACACCTCCGCCCTCGACGCCACCGGCTATGAGCCATCTATTGTCTTCTCCACCAAAGTACATACCACGGAGGCGCTTCAGTCCGGTGCGTACCTCCGTCACAAGCTCCGGTTCAGTCTCCCCCTTCGCTAGGGAGAAAATAGCAATCGTGTCTCCTTCGGGGCTTGGGTCGTCGCGGTTGGATACATAGATGTAGCGGTCGGGAAATGTGGCGTTCGTTTCGGGTAACAGAATTTCAGCTGTAGTCATGGAGTGTGGCGTTGGCGGTGGGGTCTGAAGTGTGGACAGCGATTTCTGGGGTGGGCACGTATCAATTGGGGGAAAGGGATGCACGGATATCTGGGAAGTAAGCTCAAGTAGGGTGTACAGTGTCTTTCCTGTGACACGTATGGGAATGCATCATACTGCCACACACGGAAAGGACGCACCGCAGGTGACGATGTGGCGAGGCCCACCACCCGATTCGCATTGAACGTAGCCATAGATGGACCAGTGGCCATCGCCGCCTTTCTTAAGGCGCCATATCTTGTCTGCTCCTAGGTCGGGAATGAGGAGCTCCTTTTCTGCAGAAGTGGTATCTATGGTATTGAAGATGGTTTGATGGGGGTGAGAGGAGGCCTGGCGGGACTTGTTGGGACCAGGCCTTTCGAATGGAAAGGAGAGCGTCCACGGCTTCGGACTGAGTACGAAGGGGGGCTCGGTAGAGATAGGCAGAGTTGCAAATGTCCCCGAAGAGTACTGCAAGAACGGCACGACGACAGGGGCAAGTTGACAGGTTATTAACTCATGGCGTGAGGGTGATTTCCGGACGACTGGCAACCCACGTTGGCAATAAGAAGTTCATCCTCTGTCGCGAGCAACGAGCAAGGGTCGCCGCCGCCACTCCTCGCCCTTGCGACGACTACACCTTCCGCTTCGTCCCCGTACTTGATGACCGCTATCTCACCGTTCTCTTGTTCGAGTACAGAAAATACCAATGACTTGTCGGAGGGATGACGAGCTATCCACGACGGTCCAGAGCCCACTTGGGTCTTCCCTAAGAGCGACAGAGTTGGCGAGTCCGAGTCGGCCGGCGACGGATGGAACTCGAGCGTGTAGACTGCGTCTGTGTACGATCCAACGTATATCCTACGTGCAGGAGGCATGTCTGAAGGGTGGATGACAGACTGTGAGTCGTACGCCCGTGCCAATCCGGGTACTTGACCGCCGGGAAACAAAGCTCCACACCGATCCGAATACGTTGTTAGCCATCTCATGCACACGTTGACGCTCGCAAACCCATCGTACGAGCTTATATCATGCAGGACATGGTCAGCCAAGTCCGAGTCAATAGAACGAAGTGGGTCGGTCCAGCTACCACCCTTTGGTCGAGTTGGTCGAGTGCACGCACTGGAGCCCGTTGCTCAACACTCGCAGAACAGACTGGCTGGCGGATAAACACGTCACCGCTTAGGATAGCCATCGTTCCCACCACCGGGTAAATGTGTCCTCGCCGAGTATTTTTTTTCTCAATCTCTTCGTCCGTCGCCCCTCAACAAGCTTCCGGATGCTCGACCATTTATCCGCGCGGCCTCTGGTCAGTGTAACAATGTCGTATTCACCGTTGGCTGACATCCCCTGCTCCCCAAGAAATAACATGAACAGTCGTCATTCTGCAGCGGTCATCCTTTCCCGTTTACTGGTCGATGAGGCCGAGCATCACAATCGTCGTAATCAGAGCATAAATACAACCTCCTCAATATCCATGCTTCCCACCGAATTGCTCGTCGAAATTTTTACTAATGCCTTCTGGGAGTCTTGCAACGAGAGCATCGAGGGGTGTGGGCACCCTGGGTTGGTGGCCCCGACGTATGCCACTGCATTCGACCCGCATTCACCCAGTCTATTTCCATACAACGTTGCCTCGGTTTGTAGACGGTGGAAGGACATTATATGCTCAGCTGCGTTCCCCACCTTTTGGACGAGGGTGGTGGTGGTAGTTGACGTCACTCCTCCGGAGCTAATCAAAAAAATGCTGAGCTGGTCGGGGAATCTGACCATCGGAGTCGCGGTGATACAGGACAAGTCGCCTTTTCCAATGCAAGCGGAGGTCGAGGGCGTCACAAGAAGCATAATTCCTCATGTCAAACGTCTCGGAGGTCTCAGGTACTCTTTGATTCGCAGCTCAGACCTTGCAGTGGCGCGAAAAACTGTGCGTGGGAAAGCCCGGCGGTTGACGTATTTCCACCTGGGGTATGAGGAAGACGACGGTGATGGAGAATATGACCAGGAAGAGATGCTACCTGACTTCGACGCTATCGGGGAAGTTGGAAATGGGTGGAAATTGATCACTCATGCTGTTCAGTGCCTCAACTTGGACAATTACTCATTCCGACCGGCATGTTACCCCAAGTCTGTCGGGTTTCATGACTTGCTCCGCTTACGTTCGCTCTCCCTGTCTTGGCCGCGTCCCCGTGACGAACGATCCTCCGTTGGCCTTGTCACTGGGAAAAATCGACCCGGTAGAATCCAGTTCCACGAGCTCGTGGCGGTCTTACAGAAGGCATCCATGTTGACGTGGTTGACCGTTCGAAACGAGCAATTTGACGGTTTGGACAAGGTTTCTATGGTGCCGTCCTGGCTCCCCTCTCTTCAATTCATAAAATTCGACTACGTGAGCTGGGCGTTTGTGGAACGTTTTCGGTTTGGGATCGACGTTGACCCGCATAGTTTCGTGGTCACGCACGTGTTGGACTTTGCAGCACATTAGACAAATTTCATTTGATGTGGGAGATTAGCATTCTCCAGCATAAGGCACGGGACTAACGTTGACTTACAGGTGATTACTGTATCTAATTCCGTGCGGGTGAGCGAGACAGAGCACAGTGGGACTACGACGGGGTGTATGTACTTGGTGGAAGATGCTATGAAGTGAACACCTCTGCCTAACCGCTGCTGATCCAACACGGGCGTTAGCCAACCAGGAGAGGCTTTTAAGTGCGTCACTTCGTGCTTACGTACTATTCAGGCATTGATAATGTAGTTTTCGTCAGCTTGAACGATCGTGATTTCACCCATTTAGTGATATGTACCTGTGCTGGTAGGTCATAAACTGCAACCTCACCTGACATGGGTGGTCGCTCCTGGTTCGCGCCCGGACTGTAAGCTGTGCAGATGGTCGCGGACCCATAACTGACGGGGACGTCATGATGATTGCCATTAGGTGGAGTATGATCTACTTTCCAGGACAAGAGACGTGGCGGGGCCCATATGTATAATCGGGTCGCCGGCGTGTCCTTTCCGGTCACTTGGAACGCAGCTCTAGGGCTTCCTAACTTACTAGGCGTAGCGTTTGTGGCGCGTCCTCCGCAGCTATACCACATAGCCGTTGACAACTTTGCATCCCTCTGTGCACAGTGACCATCAGTTCTGGTTCTATAACAAGCGGTCCCCTTCGCTATCAATGGGTCCGGAAGCGGTCTACGTCTTTTAAGGACGCCACTTCCTGCCTTTGAGTTATGGCTCTGACAGGATAGGGTCCTTACTTCAATTGGCGGCTCCAATCATCCTGTTGAAGGGGATAACCTCAGGCGCTTCTTGGAGTGATACCGGACACGTATGTGACACTTCAACCATCTGATATGGAAGTGGTTCCTGCAGCTATGTTTCTTTGGTCGATGTGTTTAGGAACCGACAGCGCCACGACTTGTTGCGGTTAGTCAGACCAGCTCCATCTACACAGTCAACATAAAGCAATGCTCTCGCTGGCGGGAACGCCAAGGAGCATCGTCCAAGGCGTGACTAACCGCAGCATGCTGGATAGGTGCATATGAGGTCACCAACAGGAGCTGACGTTCTCTCAGATAAAAGGTGTGCTCTTCAAAGGTGCCTATCCTGACATTGGAATCCTCCTTATTGCATCGTGCTGTCGCAAGAAACGACCATGCTGACCATCATTGCTTGTATTTTTCTGGTATCCGGCGCTCTAGCGCGCCAAATCACCGTAACGAACAACTGTGCCTATACCGTCTGGTGAGCCTGGCATCTTCCTATCACTGATATATGCAGTGGCACTGAGGGAGAGTTTAGGCCCGCGGTACTTTACCCTTTTCTTTTCTTCTAACGGGAGTTGATGTCCATCAGATGTTCACGGCCATCGGAACGGCCCCATCTTATCCAGGAGGGTTTGTGGCGACTCGTACTTTTCCGAACGGCTGAGATAAACGCTGTTCAGGTGGGAAGCCCCTGCGGGGACATCAGTGAGCTTTACTGTAAGAAACGTCTCGCGACTGCCTGTCAATGTCTTTATATTGACCATCTTGCCCTTCTAGGTCCCGAACAATTGGACCTCCGCTAGGATCTGGGTACGTCTCCATAGGCTAGCGCCCATCCAGCTTTGTTGATGGCCGCGGATAGGGACGTCGTGGTTGTACTTTTACCTCAAGTACGAGCTCGTGCCTAGACGGCGATTGCAGTGGAGGTTTGCAATGCAACGGAATTGTGAGGTATTCCTGGAAGTTCCTGCACAGATTGTCTGATCGTACCCCTCAAGGGTGCGCCGCCAGCAACGCTCGCTGAGTTTACCCTCAGTTCGACCGGCCTGGATTACTATGACGGTTGGTACTGCCTGAAACCACCTTACATCTGACGTTACTCAAACGTGCGCCTTGGCTAGTATCCCTTGTGGATGGATACAATCTACCTGTAAGCATCACGAACAACATTGGGTGTTCCGTTGCGGATTGTCCCGTTGATTTGGGACCAAATTGTTCGTGAATTTTTATACTTTGTCCTTTGTGAATTGCATCACTTAATGCTGCAAAGGTCCAACGCCTCTCCGAGGGCCATTTGACGCGTCGGGTGCCGTCGTGGGTTGCAAAAGTGCCTGTGGTGCCGGCCTTGCTAGCGACCCTGGTGAGTCATGGCTAGTTTCTTGCTTTTTTTTTCCATTAAAATAACGTGAGACACATCCAGCCAATTCCCCGAACTGCTGCACTGGAAAATACAGCACTCCCGCGACCTGCCCGTCTTCTGGAGTTCAGTATTATAGCTACTTCAGTACGTGTTGTATCTCGTTCACTTCTTATCGGGGATTTCGATCTGACAACTCGAAAAAAAAAAAAAAAAAAAAAAAAAAAAAAAAAAAAAAAAAAAAACAGAAAGTAACTGTCCGAACTCCTACTGTTACGCGTACGACGAGTCGAGTGGCACGGCCTTGTGGACCTGTGATGGGACGAAGAGTCCCGCGTATACGATCACTTTTTGCCCGGGGTGAACGGGTAAACTTGGTTTCTGATCGACACGTGTCCACGGTCGTGAACGTCGAGACGGCGAGAATTACAATGCACGTATGCCTGTAAATATTATGCGAGATGAATTATACACCCGCAGCCGATTGTACAACGTCCGTTCTTATAACAACGATGCCCAGTGTTTGCAAGAGCGTCGTACATGTCCTACGAAGGCGAGAGGAAGGCACCCATGAGTGATTAGTAATCGTTCCCGATATGGATGTGACGTGCGAGTAGCTTGCGTCGAACTCGACCAATAAGAGATCAGAAGAACCGACTTCTATTCTGATGATGACTTGGTGGACTGGTTCACTGCGGCATTTTTTCAGCAACCCTACAGTGCCATGGCCACGGCAAAGGCATCGTCCAAAGTCGCATATTATGCAGTTAGGAGGGGCCACAAGCCCGGTATATACCTGACTTGGTTGGTGAAACACTTCCTGGCATGACCGACTTCAACTGAATCATGCATCAAGGGGAGAATGCGAAGCACAGGTGAAAGGTTTCGCCGGTGCTGCGTTCAAAAAATTCTCCACACGAACAGATGCGGAGGCATTCGTAGCAGGAAAACTTGACGTTTCATCTGCATCGGCAGGAAAGACCCAGTTGGTATCGACTGGCCATCAGCCGATCACTAATGCTTTGCAGTCCACCCTTGCACCTGATGCGGATGCCAAGGAGTTCGACGTTGTGTATTGTGATGGTGCCTGCAAAGGAAATGGCCAGGTTGGCTCCGTAGCTGGTATAGGCGTGTGGTGGGGTCACGACGATCCAAGGTACGGCGCAATCATTTACTTGTTACTTCCGAACTGCTAAGTTCTTGCCAAGAAATATGTCAGAACGGTGCCCTGGAGACCAGACGAACAACAGGGCTGAACTCATAGTGAGGATGTTTCGAAATTCCGCGTTGCACGATCTGATTTCTGTAGGCCATTGTGCGCATTCTGGAGACGACACCACCATTGCAACGCAAATTGTTGATTAAGACTGATTCGCAGTACTCCATTCAATGTAGGAGGATTTCACACCGCACACCATACAACCTTCATCGTATATTTTTTCAGGCGTAACGACCTGGATTTTTAAATGGATGACCAACGGATTCCGTACTGCAGGTGGACAACCAGTGAAGAACTGTGCACTGATCAAGTACCTTTCAGCTTTGCTCCATGAAAGGCGAATGACAGGCCAGACTGTCGAGTTCCAGCATGTTCGTGGGCATGTCGGACTGGAGGGCAACGAGGCTGCTGACCGACTCGCAAATATGGGTGCATTACAACCACCTCTTCCAGAGCGGGGCTGGGATCAGCTCGAACAAGATGTATTGAAGAAAATGTCGCAGAAACCAAAGAAGCCAGAGAATACAGATTACGGCGGTAGCGAATGCAAGCAGCGTTCATTTGAATTGCCGTAGGCATATACAATGGTTCTACCATATGATAGTGACGTACTCACCGCCTTGACAGTGCAAGTGCCCACAACACCAAACCATCACCTGTGAAGTCGTCCCTGCCGAAAACTCCGCCTAAACAAATTAGTGAACAAATCGGCGAGCCGGCAAGGGAAAACGTTCCAACGGTCGTTCGTTGTCGTGCTATGACATTCCGACCAGCTCCCCGAGTCCCGGTTGTTATAAGCAAGACCGAGCTAGAGGTACGGCAGACCACTTAGAAACTGTATGATTTACTGAGTCGATACAGGCGTACGCGTCCTGTCTTCTTAGCGATACTGAACTGGCGAAGCTCGGAAGTGATGGCGAGTTTCCATCTGATTAGCAGGGACGCACGGAAGTAATGCACACCACAAGGTAGACCGGCAACTTCGGGCACATGGCTTTTCGTAAGATAGTGGGTTCCATACAGGATCTCGATGGATAGCCTGTACACAGCAGGCGGGCTGTATCGGCAGACAAGTTAGGTCGTATAATTGCGGCCCACCTGCTATAAGTTCATCTTCAAATCTGAGGAACTTGGTCACCAACCATGTAGTATCTACCTTCTCGTATACGTTCAGTGTGTAGCAGGAGGCGACGGAGCGGAAAAGTAAGGAATGAAAGAAAAGGTGTCGTTCTAAGCTGTTACAGACCATGAGTACCTCACAAAGCGTGGTCACTTCCGGCTCATCATACACGTGCACGTAGTTCTGTTGTCCAGGTTACGTTTCACGGTTTCTGAGTTCAGCTGCAATGATGGACTATCGCCGGGACGAGCCTCGGCGTACTGCGACTGGCCGTCACGTACTTACCTCGCTCTAGCGTCATGCAAGATCTAGATGCAATGGTTCCTGGTTCCCTCGGATGGACAACTCAGCATAAATACATCGTGAGGTTTTTCGAGCCCTTCTAATGTTGGCAGAATCTGCCAGTTGACATTCGCCAAGCGCTCTACTGGTGTTGCCACGTGTAAAAGCTGAAGCCGACTTCTCGAAGAAAAAAGTATTAGCATTGTGTTCACAATTGAAAGTATAAAAGCATGAGAACACCCTGATAGTCTCCAAACTTTTCGCAAAAATGCAACTCGCAATGGCATCCCTTCTCCTTGCCTTTGCCGCATACGTGCAGGCAGACCGGTGTATGCCATGCGCGGGTATAGTAGACGGCCAGACAATTATTGACGTATGCGCTTGGGACGGCGAAAGCATTTGCCAGTCAGTTGCTAGTTCATGTTGCCATCCACCCAAGTGAGGTTACTGACACGCAGCTTTGTTCAGTTATACCGGCGGTGATGAAGACGACACGGGCCCATACTGTGCTTATTACGTGCGTGCACGACAGCGGTCCATTTCTTGTACTTGGCAACGTTTGATAACGAGTATGACAGACAAGCGGGCCCTCCTTGGGTGTCTGTGATTACAGTAACAGTTTCAGCAGTTGCCCACTTGATATGGGCACAACCATGATAGATTGCAACACATGCCCAACGCAATGAAAAAATCGTATAACGGATAACTGTCGCGTAGCTTTCGTATCATCCACCACGGGTCCAAGCCATCGTGCCACAATAAAGGGTGCTTACCATGGCTTACAAGATGCGAGACGGTCAACGCAGACTCGGATCGTTTCGACCATATGATTGTAAGCCACCACTGGTGGAACCCTGCGCGATGCGATTAATCCGGTGAATCTCCTGCAAGAGCACTGTTTCATACCTATGCATTTCACCTTGCAACTGCATCAAGTCAGCTTGTCATGGCATGCCGCTTGTTTTACTTTTGAAATGAAATCTCAGTGCGGGTCCACAGAATAGACGGGTCGACGGTGCGGCATACCATACGGCGCTCACATGTCACAACCCTTTGGTGCTTAAGCTCAAGCGCTGAGAGCTTGAAGAGCTGACCTCGACAGGACTACGGTTGTATTTGGCCATGACACAAAATTCCAGTCTCAACTTGAAGTTCTTCAAGCTTAACGTTCAACGTCGCGCCGAATCCTCGCGCAAACTCTCTCAATTCGGTGGGCAAGCGTTGCAGCCTTCATAAGTTATAGCCGCGTTTCTCGGGCACTCGCTGGCACTGTTATCGTTGTTGGAAGGAACTTCGTATTGTAGACTCTGACTTTCATAGACTCTAACCTTACAGCGCCGACACTTGTCGCGACCACGTGACGCATATACGCATACGTACGGACTCCTTTTTCTCTTTCTTTCTTTCCTCAGCGCGTTGTCAAACGGCTGAGGTATGTTTACACTGTACACAACGGACGGATGGCTGACACTTTGTGACAGCAACTCTGTTCCTAGGTTAGCAGCGTCTGTACGAATACCAGCGTGTTGTCAAACGGCTGAGCAACTCTGTTCCTAGTTCCTACAGGTTATGAGCCCCGAGCTCGCTGCATAGAAAGCAAGCTCGACTAGTTGGAAACAGGAACAGACAAGACAATAGAGTTGAACTCCGCGCACGAGAAATATAACGCATATATACGCGTTTACAGCCTGCGCTATGGGGAAGTTTGAAAATGTTCCGGAATTGCGAGGGACTGAGAACTATTACGAATGGCGCCGGCAAACTGAACAGATACTCCTCGGACAGGGAGTGTACAATCACATCAGTAACGGGACGAACCCATTCGATTATGTGAAGTACGCCTCAATCTGTCCGTGTCCTCTTATCCCGACCGCACCGACCACGACAGAACGGGAGGCTATGAAGACGTGGTTCAAGGATGATGGTCTAGCGAAATCAATCGTCCTAAGGAAGATAAACTCATCCGTCTTAACGCTAATTCCCGACGACGTCAGCATAACGGCTAGAGAGGTGTGGAACACACTCGCCGAAGTCTACGATCGGACCGACGTCTCTCTGCAGTTCTCTTTGCGTGCGCAGATCTCCGCACTTCAGATGAAGGGCGCTATGGACGCTGAAAAGTACGTGGCGTCGCATGTACATGCAAACGACAGGCTAGCTCGCATGGGAGCAAAACCATCCGACGCGGATGCGATATATGCGCTTCTACGAGGCCTACCGAGGAGCGGGATCTGGCCAGTTGTTCGAAAGAACATCGAGACAGAGCTGGAACGTAGCGAGCAATCAACACGAGCTGGTCACTTCATGGCAGTGCCAGTTGCTTCGCAGTCAGCATGGCCGCCCTCAGCTAATACACCCGTAACGCCTCAAAATCCGTTTACTCCAGTGGCGCAGTACACGAATCCCTTCCAAACCCGCGAACTCTCCAGTGGTCTATCATATCTTGTTATGCGGTAAAAATGGTCTTCAGTTGGTCACGAACGTAATACGTGCAGTATGGGCCCCTATCGTAAAATGTAGCCGCAGTATAGCTGAACAAGGCTACCGTGTCAGTAACCCCGCTTGGGTGCATGGCGATATTGACTCATTGGCAAGTATTTTGGTCTTGCCGGGTGCACGCGTCAGTAAATGTCTGGCCATCCACCGTCTCCGGGCATGTCGTACACTGTGCGCGCACTTATGCTGTAATGGTAAGGAGGAGGAATGTCGTTGTGGCCTTGAGGGTTGCGTCTCTGCGTGGGAGCCGGAGATTGTGAGAACTCTACCATGCTCTTATACCTCCGACTGCAAGCACGACACTATTGATTTCTTTTTTGACCGTCATTGAATCGGCGAATTTATCAGAGTTGTCCTTGGAGACAAGGAATCATGACAAGCAGAATGATGGAGAAGGGGGGGAGGGGCGAGAAAGACCTCAGTGCATGAACTGATGTGGCTGTGAAACACATCAAGGGGGTACAGCGCATATCAGGAAATGATCACCCGAGCATGCAAAGGACGACAACGTGGTAACAAGCACCAATGGGCTTGAGTCGATGCTCGAAGTTATTGATATTCTTCCTAACTTACTACTTTTACAGTTCTTCAAAGAACTGACTAAGATTCATAGGCACGGGGGACTCGACAAAGCTTTGAATGAGATGCTCTGGTTTCGAAAAGCCTCGAACCGAACGTCTGGGCTCTCGCAGCAAGCCACACCTGCTCGAGGGCCTCAAGGTCCCACCCGAAAGTCGTGAACTAGACTTCGAGCCCATATGAAGGTTAATCCAGACTTTGGCCAAGCATCGAATCCACTCTCGAACGAAGAGAGGTGCAACGCCCATCGCAAATCATGTATCAAACGGGCACGCATGGAGAGAGAAGATAATGCGTATCTCGGAATACCGCACCAAGGTAAGCCTCTGTAGTTGTTGATTGTGCTGCACTATCACTTTACAATTTGTAGCCAGTTCAAGTGGCGCGTGAAAGCCATGATACCTAAAGCGCGCGCGTGGTCATATCCGCTACCTGCAAACTGCCAACTCAGATGGCTTCAACCACGTGGTCGAAAACCACTGCTGCAGGGCCCCTGTACAAGGGGGGTTTAACCCGATGAGTCTCGTGCAAGAAAACTGCTTCATACCTCTGCTCTTCACCCTGCAAGCACATGAAGTCAGTTTGTTGCATCACCGCATGAGTGTAAACGCTCACGTCTTCGACCCAACTAATCTGCGCTTCAAGCTCGGTGAGCCCGAATTTGAGGACGATGCTAAATTGTTGTCTGTAGAATTGCATACCCGCGAAACCACGTCGCGGGCTGAGCGTCCTGGAGACTCGAGAAGTGTCTGCCTGGACGGTGCATAGATTCGAGAACATGGCTGTGTTGCGAGAGCGCGTAAGGATGTGAGTGCACTGCTGAGACGCTTGGCTTACCTGGTTCCGAGTCTGCCCATCGGGGGTTTGGCGAGTTACCTCTGTAGCATACGATCTCTGTAGCGATGGTATCGCATGTGCTCCTTTCTGCGCATTCCACGATGAAGTCTTTCCGGAATTCCTTGGTTTCCGCGACTGCTATACCCTACGTGCCACTCAGTACATCAATACTGTGGGAAGGTAAGCTATCCGACCTTGCGCAGTATAGCACTGAATGCATTCGGAATCACTGTACGCCCCGAGGGGCGAGGAATTGCAGAACCAGCGCGTCGGAGGTGCTCTTCATCGTTCCTGTCGAATTCTACCGCACAGCGAGTTCCATACGTGAACTTCGCTACACGAGCTGAAACACGATGGTCTAGGTAGAAAGTAACAGCTCCCCTGGCTACCGCTTTGTTTCTGTTTTAAAAATTATTGGCCTATATTCAAGTTGTCAGTGTATCTTAGAAAGCTTACGTGTGGCCGTCCGGTCGACAGAACTGAAGACCCAATGGGTCCAAGTGCTCCTTCAATCTGGAAAAGAGCCAATCGCTTGCACCGAAACCGCCGACGAGGAAAACATGCTTAAAAGTCTCAGCAACCCGCCCGCCCCTATAATACCCTACTTACGCTGATTGGCTGAGTCGCTACCCTCCGCTGCTCCTCCACAGCGGCTATTATGGCTTCCGCAGAGGGTGCAAACAGAGTAGCAACTTCGTTTCTGTGTAATTGAACACGCGTCAGAAACGTATAGCCATAGCAGTGTCATGTTACCCGGGGAGTTTGAGCTGCCCAGATCTGATGTTATACTCTAGATCTCTGTCTCTCACAGTCCCGAAGCGGATGAAAGATGGGTCATTTGGATTGTTGAACCGAAGCTTCGTGGTCTTGTCAAACTCAGCCTTCATTAAAGCGATGTCTTCCTTTGTCCCGAACCGAGAACCTTGCAACTTCTCTGTTGGCTAGGTGAGGAACATTTAAACGGAAAACAGGAGGTTCCCATTACCATGAAGGTATTGCTCGGCACGCAGTGTGACAAAAACAGACCCTTGCAAGCGACCTGCAGAACGTCTGAGTTATACATTCCTATTAGGAGGATAGTCTCACATTCAGCAGGCGCAATTTCGTGTAGGGTTGGCGGAGACACGGATGAGGTCATATAGTAGGAGGTGATGTCGATTGTTCCTCCTCCAGCATCAATGACCATGACACCTACATCATCCTGCAGGCTCCTCAATCATTTTCGTGACTCTTTCGGTTAAAACTGCATACCTTGAAACCGTCCGCAGTATTCCTGGACTCCAAGCAGTAATGCAAACTTGCTTCCCCCTCCGTGACGAGCCGAATTCTGGCCTGTCCTTCTGGTGTGTCTGGCACGAGTCCAGCTTGCACTGCTGCCCTGCGAATCTGGGCTTGCTGCGGGCCTTCCCATCCGTTGGGATGGCTAAGAACGAAATCAATATTGTCTCCGAATGATGCCCATACGTCTGGCCCGTTGGCATGGCTCTCCTCTATGTACGTCCTGGCGCACTGGAATAGGTAGGTCAGGAAGTCGGTCAGAATGTCTATCGCGTTCTTGAAAGGTGGGAGCGGAGGAATATCTAAGTCATCAATATGAACGGAGGGCATGTTCCTAGGACGCAAGTGAAGCTTCCACCTGCACCCACGCTTCAGCGGGGATAGTATAGTGAAGAGCGACTGAAGATGTTACCATTCCGCTTTCACCCACTCTTCTTCCTCAGCGCGTTCGACAATTGCTTCCTGTAACGCTTCTCCACCGAAAGAGCGCGGGTTTCCCTCGCCATCGTAGTAAACGATTGTGGGTATCTTTGAATTTCCACCTACACGGTCCGTGGCTGGGAAACTGTAACTCCATGAGTTCATAAGGTCGTCCAAGGGAAAGTCTCTGCTGACCGTGTTACATCGTTGATGACCGGTCTCTCGCCCGGGTCGAGAATGCTGTAAGAAATACCGCTGTACGTGGTCCCAACGTCGAAGGCCAGTACAAGTTTGCGCGTACTTCCTGTGTATGGCTCTCGTTCAGTCATGGTAGGCTAATGAATGTTCGTGCCGATGTATCCAACGAGGTTGATACCCAATGGTTATACACCTTTTGTGCATGTGCCCTGCCCTTGACACGAGGCATATCGGCAAATGTGCCAGAAGGTTGGACTTTAGTACTCTAGTCGCAGTCACAAGATAGGGCTAGTAGAGATGCCCGGTGCATCAGGGGCGTGGCGTCAGTGAGGCAGGTGCACCCAGGCAACGAGGACAGAAGACAACAACCTCAGTAATGATCACGCAGATCACGAGGCTGCGTCAGTTAATCTCCGAAGAAGTGTCAGCAGACGGTTCAGGTCGTGCTGAAGGCGAAAGCAATGACCTAATCCACGGCTACTGGAGCTGGATCAACTTGTTCACGATGGTGTTGGATTGAATACAAGTGGGAGAAAGGGAAAACACGAGGTCAAAATGGAAGTAGGAGTGCGCCCAGTAAGCACTACATAACTGGCCCAGCCACCTTCCGTCTCAGCCTTCAGTCCTCGACGTACGCTATGGAAGCAGGGGTTCTATGGTATTCGGACCCTTGAGATGACTTCACGCGCTCATTCAAGTTAAAGACCATACCTCTTTTCGACTCCCTGCGGGATGCGACCAGATTAGCAATCGAGGACAGAGGAAGGGGGAAAACGAACGTTTTCCATCCAACTTATCTGGGCCTTGAGTTCGGTCAGACCGAATAACAGCACCACATCGTAATCGATGCGGTAGAACTCAGCACCAGAGGGTGAGATCTGTGGGGAGAGTGTCTTCGCAGCCTTCGAAGTATCTGCATAAACGGTGCATTTTTTTGTAAACGAATCTGGTTCCCGTGTCAAACACCCGTTCACTGTAGGAGAAATGGCATACCGGGTTCTGTATCCATCCAAATCGCATCGGAAAGGTTGCCGCTGTAAGCGCTGATCGTAGAGCTAATATGGGAACACCCAGAGGCAGATTCTCCGAGCCTACAAACTCGCAGCCGGGATTCTTGCTCCTCGGAAACACGGGTTCCCTGACAGTACGGGAGGTGTTGGACTGCGTGCTGCGGACAAACAATGAAAACAAAGCGAACGCGCCTTTTTCAATATCGATCCAAATGCGTTAGGCAACATCCAGTGGCCAGAAAAACTAAGAATTTTGGTCTTCTTCCTCGCGATGTGATCAAGTCGAGAAGAATCGTAACGGATTGCAACAGGGATCCCATAAGTGACTTTCGCGACTCTTGTTTTGACTAGATGATCGATGTAGAAAGATACTGCCCCATCGGCGACTGCTTTGTTGCTAGTAAGAGCGGGAAAAAGAGACATCATCTTAAGGACATATTTGTCAAGTGTTGAACCTACAGCTGAGTTCCCGGTCTGCACAAAATGGTGTCTGAAAAGGCCGGGTGTCGTTGCAGGCTCAAGAACAAAAAATCGCTGGAAGCGTAACCACCCACGAGGAAAGCGTGCTGAGTTAAGATTTCAGTAATCAAATGTTGACCAAGCAAGTGAATTACACTGATGGTTATATCCGAAGCCTGTTGCTGTTGTTTGAACGCTTCCGCTATCGCCTCAATCGAGGGCTCAAACAACTTGGCGATATCCTCTCTACTGAAGGTTCAGAGATGGCCATGGTAGGGGAGGAGATACGTACCCCGCTAGTTTAAGCTGACCTGATCTAATGCCAAATTCTGGATCACTGTCTCGTCTAGTGCCGAACTTGATATACTGCGGGTCTTCAGCATTCCGAAACCCGAGCTTTGTTGTTTTATCAAAAATGTTTGTCATTTGTTGAATCATCTCGGCGGTACCGAATTGCGAGTTGGCGAGTTTAGCTTGTTGTCCCAAGGATGTCAATCAAAGAGGCCGGCGACCGCTAGGGCGCCACTCACATTTGAGGAACTGTTGTGCACGGACTGTCACAAAGACGGATCCTTGCAGTCGACCTAACCATGTATAAGTCCGCCGTCCCAGTACACTTGCAAGACTTACATTCGGCCGGTGCAATCTCTTCGACTGAAACCGAGGGTGACAAACTCATAGAATAGACGCTCATATCCACGGTACCACCTCCCGCATCAAGGATCGCAACACCCTTGTATCCTGGCGTAACATCTTCCACCTCGCAATCGTCCGTACAGGCGATGGGTGTCGAAAACGAATCTGAAGCAAACAAAGTGGTCACACAGAAGTGTAAACTGGCTTCCCCTTCGGTTAGAAGGTGAAGTCGCGACTGCCCGTCTAGGCCTTCTGGAACTAGCCCCGCAAGCTCCGCGGCTTGTCGAATCTGTTGCTGCTGACGACCTTCCCATCCATTCGGATGCGTGAGGACGTATTCGATATGATCCTCGAGGGACGTCCACATATTGGAACCGCTAGCATGCGATTCCGCGATATAGCTACGCGTGCATTGGAACAGATATTTCATGAAGTCGCTCAGCACGCGAACAGCATTGAGACCCTCCGGGAGGGGTGGAATGTCGTCGTCCTTAATGTGGGACGAAGGTAAGTTTTTTGCGCGCAGATGGAGTTTCCACCTAAGGGAAACGTTTGTGCATGGTATCGCGATGAATTCTTGGACACTAACCATTCAACTTTGACCCAATTTTCATCTTCGGCCTGTTCGATAACATGTTCCTGTAGTGCCTCGGCGCCAGCTGCCCGCACAACACGCTCCTGATCATAGTAAAGGATCGAAGGTATCTTATTATCGCCCCCGAGGTGTTCTTGTGCCGGGTACCTTTGCAATTTCCTAAGTTCAGGGGCCTGGGCGGTGAACGAATGAACCTACCTTGCCACCCTAAGTATCTTGGGAACTTCTCCAGGATCAAGGACGCAGTAAGAGGCCCCGCTATACGTGGTACCCACATCGAAGGCAATAACCAGCTTACGCGAAAGGCCTCGGTACGGTTGTCGGGAACCCATCCTCGAAACGTGTCACTCTGCACAAGCTAGTGCTGGCCAAGGACTGCTTGAAAAAAAAAAACGAGATGCTCATATAAGACCCCGTCGCCCAGACTGGGCGTGACAGGACATTCCCTCCATGCCTCCTGATAAAACTTGCGCCCAAGGCTGATGGAATGAGCCCACCTCATGGCCAGCACAATGACGGCTTACAAGGGTTACGATCAACGACACACCAGATCTAACTCCGAGATGCTGGTGAAGAGCTCGGAAGTCAATTGTCACAGACCCGCGAACACATTTCCAGTGCACTGCAGCCACGGAATTCTGGGTAGTTCACGTGTAAACACATGTAAATACTTCGTCGCCCGCTTATATAAAGGAAACCAAACACCACGCAACATCAACATTACTGTCCCCGAGCACAACTTCGAGAAGAAAAACACGAGATGATGCTTGAAGACCAGAGTGCAGGTCAATCGCCATAAACGATCGCGGCAGCGCTCCTGATTGAGATGAAATTGGTTGCGACATACATACTTGCTGAGTTCAGATGTGTACTCACCTGACTTCTACGTTCTGTAAAGAATGCCAACCGAGGTCAGTCAGCATGAAGTCCACTCTAGTAGACTTAGACGCACGTTCTCCTTCCAGCTAATTTGTGCTCTTAACTCGGTCAATCCGAAAAGGATGATGACCTCTATCCACATGGAGTAATATACTCCACCGCCTGGTAGTTGATGGGACTGCATGATAGGAGCCAACTTCGACGTGTCAGCACGAATGGTACACATGTGGGTGTATGATCCTTTTTCGCGGTCCGTTATCAGCTGGGAGTGGTGTCCGTACGGTGTGTTTTCAATTTACCTTCTTCAGTGTCCATCCAACACGGGTTCGCAAGCTTGCCCCTGTACGCGAAAATGTCTACGTGTAATTTGCTGCAACGGGAGCGATCGACTTCCTCTAGGATAAATGACTTCCTGAACTCTTGTTGCTCGGAAACTTGGGTGCCCTTCGCGGTACTATGAGATTCAGAGGCATCAAGAACGCACACACGAACCTTGTTGAGGATAGGCTCGAAGCCAAATGGCAGCTCCAAACCACCGCTGAATCCGTCAAAGGCCATATCCCTTCTGGATACGTGCTCCGGGTCGGATTGGTTATACGTAACGTTACATCCGGTGCCATACGTGAATCTTGCAACACGGCCCGACACTAGACGGTCGATGTAGAAAGAGACTGCACCGTCTGCAACTGCCTTGTTTCTTAAGGATACTCAGTAACATCACGACTGAGAAAAGGATGGCCATACACATGTTGTTTGGGTCGACAGATGGTAAGACCGAGGGAGCTCATACGCTCCACGAGGCAAGTGTACAGCCAGTCGCTGGCAGCAAAACCCCCGACAAGAAACACGCTCTGTGTAGAAGTCAGCTTCGGGCCACCAAGCTACGGAGATAAGTGACCGTAATTGGAGTGGAAGCAGCCGTGCGCTGTTGCTCAAACGCCGCAAAAATCTCCTCCACGGACGGTTCGAAGAGTTTGGCCACGTCCTCGCTGTGGAAGTTATGAGAATTCCGAGTGATAAGGACTTAGAAATAAAGATGCTCGCCCAGACAACTTAAGTTGCCCCGAACGAATATTATACTCGAGATCCCTGTCGCGGACTCCTCCGAACTGGATATATTGAGGTTCATCTGCTTTTCGAAAATGCAGCTTTGTCGTCTTATCAAAGATGTCGGCCATGCGCTGCAGGGTTTCCTCGTCGCCATATTTCGAATTAGCAAGCATGGCTATATGGTGGATTATGAGTTGTTGAAGCTCCCTAAGATGGTCGAGAATCTCACCTCGTAGGAATGCATGGGCGCGGAAAGTAATAAAAACCGATCCTTGAAGACGACCTGCAGGGCGTTGAGAAGATTCCAGGTAGTCATCGGATGTCTCACGAACACTCTGCAGGTGCAATCTCCAAGAATGAAGTGGGGGACAATTGCATAGAGTAGGCGCTGAGGTCGACTGTCCCACCGCCAGCATCGATGACAATGACACCTTGATCCCGATCGTCAGGAACTTCCTGGATGCCCTCAGGTTCATCTGCGCAGACAATTGGCGTGGTGGAAAAGGCATCGGAAGCCAATACGTTGGTCACACAAAAATGCAAACTAGCTTCTCCTTCAGTCAGGAGATGGATGCGCTGTTGACCTTGCTCTCCAACGACGAGCTCGGCAAGCTCCGCTGCCTTTCGTATCTGCTGCTGTTGGGGTCCTTCCCAGCCATTTGGGTGCGTCAAGATAAACTCTATACCTCGTTCCAACGATTGCCACAAAATGGGGGCATGAGCTTCCGTGATGTACACCTTAGCGCACATAAACAAGTAGCGCATGAAGTCACCCAAAACTTCAACTGCAGACTTTCCGTTAGGAAGGGGTGGAAGATCTGCGTCTGAGAAGTGGGAATCCTCCAGGTGTTTTGAGCGGAGGTGAAGTTTCCACCTGGAGAAAAATCAGTGTCATCCTTGGAGTTTCTATATTACTTTGTTGCGTACCATTCTAGTCTAACCCACTGCTCTCTTCTGGCTTCCTCGATAACGTCAGGCCGCTGAGTTTCTGCACCGACAGCACGGACTTTGTCTTCCTTGTCGTAATAAATAATGGATGGTATTTTGTTGTCACCTGCAACATGTTCTTGTGCGGGGAATCTACAAAGCTCTAAGGGATTTTCTTTCCAAGGGGGACAATCTCACTTGGATACACCACGAATTTCAGGAATGTCTCCCGGGTCGAGGATACAGTAGGATATACCACTGAACGTGGTCCCGACGTCAAACGCAAGTACTAGCTTGCGCGTCGTGCCCTCGTACGGTTGTCGCGAGTACATCGTGCCTGTGGGAGAAGTGCCTGTGAAAGCCGTCAACTGTGTAGGATCACCGTCGGCAACTTATATCACAACTGGACCGTGAAAGACGCTGTAATACCAATGGGCGTCAGAATGCACTTCATCGTGGTTGAGGCGTGTATCACCAGCCACAATTAGAACCAAGATGGACATCCCAGCTCTTGAAAACGGTGGTGTGACAGGGTGAAGCAAAGACGCAATGTGGTATCTTAAGTGCGCAAGGGGACTGGCCATCTCAAGGGCAATGGGGATACATTATCGCGCGCGATTCCAGCACACTCACCGGTTCAAATTTGCCAACCTCATTTTCTTATCAGGTGTCAATACGCAGTCTTGAACGAGTGTTATCCCGGAACCCTCTGCGTTTCGCAGAACAGGGATGTGAAATCCCAAATGAAGTTTTGGGACACTTGTCGTAGTCAGCGATAGAACGCGTCCACGAGGAAGCTAGAGTGAATCTAGCCTGGCGATGCTGTGGTCGATCTACTTACATTGATCTTGATGCACGCAAAAACCTGACCTTGTGGCTTGCTGAATAGTTAGGGGAAACGCTTGGAAGCTTCCGGTCAACCCTTGCACCAAATGATAGCGGCAGCGTGCAACCTGAGCCAAACAAGAAATTCCCTCTGTTACGTCACTACAAAGCTACTACTCTTATCGGCATGGCACATTCAACATTTTTGCAGGCGGGTATACACGCAGTGGTCGTTAATCAGTGGGTCTCTGCATGGGGTACTATGTAAGGT
The DNA here is from genome assembly GCA_024613165.1 of Pisolithus albus. Lineage (NCBI taxonomy): Eukaryota > Fungi > Basidiomycota > Agaricomycetes > Boletales > Pisolithaceae > Pisolithus > Pisolithus albus. Next base: position 158,254 of record JANFAB010000107.1, read on the forward strand.
TTAATGGATGTAACTGGGCTACCAGGGCCACAAGGCGACGTTCAAATCTGCTAGCCTTTTTCTACTCTGCCACAGGTCACGTCAGGGGCACTTTTGCCACTATTATCCTGTACTGGTGGTACTCACCCGAAGAGGCTAAGATCTCATTGATCGTCATCATACACAACCGTGGCTTGGGTTCTTGATACCCGTTTGAGATGCGGCTTGGAAGAGAAACAGTTGTCCGCTTACCTCACTTGGTTGCCCTGCCGCGTCGCAAAAGAATGAGCAGCGGTAAACTCTGACAAAATAAACCTTACGTCTTCCACCCAACCCACTTGGGCTTTGAGCTCCGTCAGCCCAAACAATAAAATCACCTTGATATCTATCACGTAGTACGTCGACCCATCCTTGGACCGTTTCGGAGATAATTTGCGGGAAAGTCGTGACGTGTCGGCGTGGATGGTACAGAGTGTCGTGAAATTTTCTATGACAAACATTAAGGCCAGGGGGGTTAAGATTTAACTTGTCTTCACCTGGTTCTGTATCCATCCAATCCGGTTTCGCAAGGGAACCCCTATAAGCAGTGATATCAACGTCCACACTGGCACATGATTGAACTGTTGAGCGGCGGACGACGAAATCTTCCTCGAACGTTTGCTCCGCAGAGACTCGAGTACCCTGGAAGATGAGTATCACAGTGCGACAGCCACTAGACGTCGAACATCGCTTACTCGACTCAAGATAGATCCAAAAGCGTTTGGGACGGCAAGGATGCCAGATGGACCACGGTAGACTTTCTTTTGCCTTGCACGGTGCTCGGGGTCAGACGAATCGTACGGTACGCTGCACTCGGTGCCATAAGTGAGTTTCGCCACTCGTGAAGAGACAATGTTATCGATGTGGTATGAAACTGCGCCATCCGCCACTGCCTTGTTGCTGTGTACAGATACGTGAGCTGAGGTCAAACTTGCCGGCAATTGGCACATACACGTGACTGTCTGGTCGACATATCTCAATACCTCGCGGTGCGAAGTACCTTTGTAGACTCGCAAATAACCATTCACTCGCTGCAAAACCCCCGACCAAGAACACGGACTAAGTGGGGCCTAAGGAAACGCCCCTACACAACAAACACGAGGCGTACCTTGATCGGCATGGACGCAGCTAGTTGCTGCTTCTCGAAGGCATCAATGATTTCCTTAACAGAGGGCTCAAACAACTCCGTCACGCTACGACTGGGGGTGTATGAGTAAACCCACAAGATCGTGGTAAGGTGGCGCCTCACCCGGTGAGTTTGAGTTGTCCGGAACGTATGTCGTATTGGGGATCCTTGTCACGCACAGTACCAAACTTGATGTACTGAGGATCTTCCGCATTCCGAACCCGAAGCTTGGTTGTCTTATCGAATATGTCTGTAATCTGTCGCACTATCTCCGGGTTACCGTACTTCGATCCAGCGAGTTTCTCTGCAAAGTGTTCGGTAAGACGGGATGGACACAAGGTGTAGAGACGCACTTTTGATAAGTGCATGAGCCCGACGCGTGACCAACACAGCTCCTTGGAGACGACCTCGAAGCGAAGTGAGAAAAGACGACGGCCATCAGAGAAGACTCACATTCAGCCGGCGCGATCTCCTCAAATGAAGTTGGCGATAACTGCATGGAGTATGCACTCAAATCAACTGTTCCTCCACCGGCGTCGATAATCACCACACCCTTGCTGCCGGTATCTTTATCTTCCTGTTCTGGATAGTCGGAAGCAACGATAGGGGTTCTTGACAACGATTCTGATGCTAATATTTTCATCACACAGAAATGAAGGCTAGCTTCACCTTCTGTCAGGAGGTGAACACGAGATTGTCCATCCTGGGTGTTCGGGATAAGACCTGCAAGAGCGGCTGCTCCTCGTATCTGTTTCTGTTGAGGGCCCTCCCATCCATTTGGGTGAGTAAGAACGAACTCGACGTTCTGTTCGACGGATTTCCATAGGGCGGTCCCGTGAGATTCTTCGATGTATTTGCGAGAGCACTGGTATAGGTAACGCATGAAATCGGCAAGAACCTCAATTGCCGACTTCCCCGCAGGGAGCGGCTGAATATCATCGTCTGCGATGTGCGCGGCGTCCAAGTACCTCGGACGAAGATGTAATTTCCACCTAATCATTTGTGAATTAGTAAATAACCTCATCACTAGCTTCTTGGCAGCGCCTACCATTCAAGCTTGATCCATTGCTCATCTTCCGCCTGTTCAATGACATGTTCTTGCAGTGCTTCAGCGCCGAATGCACGAGGCCGGCTCGTTTGGTCATAGTAGATGATGGATGGGATTTTGCAATCCCCCCCTACATGTTCCTGCGCGGGATATCTTTCGATACCTTGCATCAGCCTAGCCCAAGGCATACCCAGAAAATGACGATCCAAGTACCTAGTGACACCAAGTATCTTCGGAATGTCCCCGGGATCAAGGATGGCGTAGGAAACGCCACTGTATGTCGTGCCCACGTCAAACGCTAGCACCAGTTTGCGAGCAGATCCGCGGTAGGGCTGTCGGGTAAGCATACGGGCAAAGCTAGGCGTAGCAAGTGATGCAAATACGAAAGCTTAGTCGTTCCACAATACCCAACTCATGTACTCCGTCTTATAACTGAGGCGTGTCTAAATGATGGCGTGCAACCATAGGTGTAACGACAGCCTGCTGTTGATAGAACGGTGAGTGCCCAGCGACCATAATCAAAAGAGTGCATCATGGTGACTACTCGAAGTTGCCCGAACTCATGTTCGCACCAATGCTCACGTAAATGAAATAGGCGAGGTGCGGGGCTCTGTCGGAACTGCATCCGCAGCGTGTGGGTACGACCAGGCGCCATAATTCCCAGCACATTTTACCCCGTCATCACACACGAGGTAGCAGTGCCGTAGGCCATGCCTGAACCGCATGTGACTTCTAATCGCGAGCCTCATAGGGTAGTGGACATGCTGTGGTTTCCCAATACGACCATGGACATATCCACCGGTTCGCACTGGCCGTTAGTAAAAATTGTCGCTCGTCCTGCCGCTGCCGCTACTGTTGGCCTTGGCCTGGTATTCACATATCGACATCCATACATGCTACGTCTCGTCGATTGGTTCAAACGGCTGCTTGGCTCGTTCTTCAACGGGAACCAGAAGGAGCTCGAATGCAGAATAGCAGACCTCAGCGACAGGCTGCGGAAATCAGAAAATGAAAAGAATGCGCTAAACGACGAGGTCCGAAAGGTCAAGGCTGAAATCATCCGTCTTTCATCCACCATTCAAAAGGCGAACGAAGAAAATTTGAAGCTCAAGCAAGCGCTGAGGCAGGAACAAGATGCCAAGGCGGGCGCACATCGTACACTGGAGAAGGAGAAGAAAGAGGGCGAAAGGGCGCGGGGTGCTCACCAGCAAGAGGTTGGCACCCTTAAGCAGCAGCTAGAGGCCAGGAAAGCGGAGACCGCCGTAGCTAGGGGCGAACTACAACGCTCACAATCAAAACTTGCCGAGGTCACCACCCTACTGGAGACGCGCACTCGAGAGTTGAAAGGCGCCCAAGTGTTCTTGACCACAGCTGATGCCGTCTCTGGGGCGGAGGTTATTTCCCACGTCGACGCTCTCAATGCCGAAATCCTGCAGACTTGCGCATTTATCTCTGATTCGTTCGACTTCGCCCGGAAGCCTGAACATGCTGAGGAGATCAAGGAAGGCTGCACGAGAATCAGTGACCTCATGGGCAACAGCATGACACATCTCCTCAGCACGGTACAGCACACAGCAGATCCCCTCCTAGTGCAGATCGCACTCCAAGGAGCAACTGTGGAGTTCTCGCGCTGGATCATCATGACTTGGGATTTCGACGGTTTACAAGCGGAGCAGCAGTTATCAGAGATCTACAACGACATCAGGAGTACAGGTAAGTTGATGCATGTGAATACAACGTTGAGAATTTTCACCTCAACCGTCCCCAGAAACTCAGGCAATTAGTGGTCGGTGGCGCGCCCTGACCCGTGCACACGCTCAGAAAGTCGCGTTGCAACACGATGACTTGCATTCTACGATGGTAACGCACATCAGTGATACCCTCGTTGTTATCATGGTCGCAGCCGGGTGCACGAAGAACTACGACGACGCCTACCGCGAGTTCACGCAGAAGTTTGGTGAACGAGTGTCCAACATTGTCAAGATGGCCGTACGCCTTAACAAGATCATCGGCGAGGAGGTGACGTCGGCTGACCTGTGGCCAACCCATGGTGCAGCGGGTGAGAAGTTTGATAATGACACCATGGAGGACTTCGAGGGTCAAAGTGACCAAACAGGGAAGCCCGTACTCTGCACCACAGCCTTGGGGTTGGCCAGGTCTGAAAAACTTGCTGGAACGGATACGGCTGAGTTCAAGTACGCTGTACTCAAGAAGCCAAAGGTTGCCCTGGAATCTGTGGCCGATGGTTTAGAACGGGAGGAAGTCAGTTGCTGATCTCCTGGTCTGTCGCTCCCAATGCGGGTGGCGTAGGATATGGCATTCTGCATTTATTTTAACTGCACGTTCTATATGCTGGCATTTTATACACTGTTCTCATGATTAATAATTTACGCACGCGACTTGCATGAATGTCACTTAACTACAGAAAAGTACCCCAGCCTCAGAAACAAACATCGGCGCGCTAGTTGCTTGGGGTATCTACGGAGGTTTCGTCATTGTCCGTACTTCGCTTCTCAGAAGGCACGGATTGCTTCTCCCATTCCTTTAAGCCTGCTTCGAAAGCCTCCCAGACGCGCTGACCAAGGTGGACGCCGCCAAGTTCACGATCGTCGAACATTGTGGTATCTTTAGGATCCTTGCTGTCGATGTTACTTGACGCACTCTCAAGGACGGGTATCTGCACATGTACAATTGCGCACTCCCGATACAGCGCTCCAGCCTTCAAGACCTCTCGCACAGTGTCACCGCTAGAGGTTTGAGTGCCGGTATCGGGTGATTGAGCAACCCTCTTGAATGGCGTTGGTAAGAAGAGAGTGTGGAGGACAGATTGCACTGCGGAGGCCGGCGACTTTGTCAATATCCGCAGTAGGGGTTGCAGTAAGAGGTACCTAGAAGGTTCTCCTTCCAGATGGTAGTCACCAAGACACACGTATCGACTCACAACATTAATCCATGAATCGTCCGACGCCGAAAGCCCTCAGCGTTGAACAACGGAGCAATAGTATCTGCACGGCTTATACCGGGGCATACGGATACGGCGACGATATTGGACTTTTGCACCTTGCCGCTGACAACATGAACAGTGTTTCCATCCGTTTCAGGCGGTGGTCCTCCTGAAGGCAGAGCATCCAGTACGCGTTGTAAATGACGCGTGAGGATGATCGTCTGCAGGGACCTCCATCCCTCCTGCTGAAATAATGACGATGTTGCGGGGGGCACTTGCAAGTGTGAATATCTTATCGCAGCCGCAGCATAGAAGGGATTCACTACATTAATGATGCGGATGTCCCGCTCGACGGGAGCAACCAAGAGGACTGGGAGTAAGAGGGTCAGAATCAAGAAAGTAGCCAAAGACGCTTCTTGTCGACGTCTCCTGAGCACGACAGGGTCTTCGAAGGCCAGAACCGACCCTACGAGCGGGTATTCGTGGGCAAAAACGATGGCATCTATTCTAGTCTCCTTTCCTGTTAGGAACCGAGTGCAAAATGAGCGAATCGAGGCCGGGGAGGTAAGATCGCACTCTTCCACATATACTTGTTCGTTGTTGGTAGACGAGCGTAGCAGTGATATTAGGATCTCTATTTCCGGATCGTCGATGGGTTTCGGGGCGAGAGCAATGATGTGCGCGCCCCGTTCGGCAAGATTTTGCAGCAGAGTCAAACCAAGAGATGTGAAACCGCCCTATGGGACGCTATATGCGAATTAAAAAGTAGTAGCCAAGTAAACTTACGGTGACCAAGACGACACGTGCATGCATGTCGCGCTCGCGGTTCGTTCGACGTCCTTGAGCAAAAGCGTGAACGGCGACGATCAGAAGGACAGACAAGCACGCATGCACGTAGTACTTTGAGGGAAGCAGCGTGTTGACGGCGGCCCCAAGCATTTTGAGGACCATCTCGGGGCAGGCACTCGTCGTCCAGGACGAGCACAGTGGTCGTGGTGGTTGGTTGAGATTGCGGAGTGTCAAAAAATGGAGAGATGATCGCATCTGGCGTCCGCGATCGACGACGACGACAACGACGACCTTTTCCAAACCCAAATGTCGCTCAAAGTACCAAAACCCAACAACATCCAACTCTTCAAGGAGGGCTACAAGGCAAGACAACGCTTATGCGACGTACATCTTGACTGACCAGTCACCCAGCATCTACAAGGTCTCGAAGATGCCGTTCTTCGAAACATACAGGCCGTTGCAGAATTATCCGATCTCGTACGAACGAGCTTCGGTCCAAATGGTACGCATGTCATTCAGAATACCATACGCTGAGGATGCGGAGTACGTGCAGGTCGCAATAAACTCGTAATCAATCACTTGGGCAGATTGTTCGTCACGTCCGATGCGGCGACCATCATCAGGGAAGTGGAAGTCGTTCATCCAGCAGCAAAATTACTCGTCATGGCATCTCAGGCTCAGGAATCTGAGGTGTGGATTACTCTTTGCTCCTCTGACCGTCGTCTGAGCGTGAAGTAGATGGGTGACGCGACCAACATGGTCATCATCTTCGCAGGTGAACTGCTGAAGAGGGCCGAACATCTGCTAGTAATGGGTCTCCACGCCAGTGAGGTTGTCCAAGGGTACGAACTTGCGCTCACAAAAGCACTTTCCGAACTGGAATGTACGTGTGTGACCTTGCCAACCTCAATCTTCATCTCCAGAACCAACAGATCTCAGCTCTATCGACCTCGAGCTTACCGAATCCTTTCACGTTATCGACTCTCGCAGAGGCACTTAAGCCCGCGATTGCATCGAAACAGTACGGCTTTGAGGACATGCTCTCGAAGTTTGTGGCCGAGGCAGCACTAGCAGTCATGCCAAGTAATCCCAAAAACTTCAACGTTGACAATGTACGGGTCGTCAAGATCATGGGTAGCAGTCTCTCAGCGAGCAGAGTTGTGCAAGGAATGGTGTTCGGCCGAGAGCCTGAAGGTTCAAGATTTTGATATCTATCGGGTTATCGAGACTCATGTGTTTCCCTAGGCGAACTCAAAAAGGTTACGAAGGCCAAAGTGGCGGTCTTCACCTGTCCTATAGACATTACCCAAACGGAAACAAAGGGCACAGTTCTCATTAGAAATGCCGACGAAATGCTCAACTTCACTCGTGACGAAGAAAAACATCTTGAAAAGGTCTAGCTCACCTGTTCTTCTGCGAGGATGCGTCTCACGGGCTGTCGCCACGTAGATATTCCGAGAGATTGCCGATTCTGGAGTCAAAGTGATCATCGCAGGATCTAGTGTCGGCGAGCTCGCAATGCACTTCCTTAACAGACTCAACATCGCCGTCCTCAAAGTCCTCTCAAAGTTCGACTTGCGTAGACTCTGCCGTGTCGTCAACGCGACTCCACTTGCTCGAATCGGTGCGCCGACGCCAGAGGAGGCAGGCTTTGTCGATGTATTCGAGACGACTGAAATAGGTGGTGACCGAGTGACGGTGCTGAGGCAACTACTGCCAGGCGAGCCTGGATACGACAGCAAGTCAGAAAAGACGAAAACGGCCACGATCGTATTGAGGGGCGCAACCGCCAATCGTTTGGATGATCTTGAGCGCGCTGTAGACGACGGAGTGAACGTGATTAAGGCATTGCTGAAAGATCCTCGGTTAGTGCCTGGAGCTGGTGCAACGGAGCTTGAGCTTGCTAGGAGAGTGGATACGTACGGGAGTGGATTGAAGGGATTGGCGCAACATGCTGTCAAGCGGTATGCGACTGCGCTCGAGGTGATCCCTCGGACTCTTGCAGAGAATGCGCTTGGAGGGGCAGAGGGTAACGAAGTACTTAGTCGACTGTGGGCCAAGCACGAACAAAAGGGCGGAGAAGCGTGGGGTGTGGATGTTGAGGTAAGTCCGTTTTACTCTGCGCCCTTTAGACGGCATTTCACCCCGGTCAGGCGGAGCAAGATGGTACGCTCTTAGCTACTGAGCACAAGATTCTCGATTCTCTAGCAGCCAAGTCGTGGGCTCTCAAACTCGCCACAGAAGCGGCAGTTTCTGTTTTGAGTGTCGACAGCATCATAATGAGCAAGCCCGCAGGAGGTCCTAAAGTTCCACAACAAGCAGGTAACTGGGATGAGGACGATTAGGATATCGAGAGGACAACCGTGTTACAATAATGGATTTTTGCGAACCCGGTGAATAATGAGCAAACTGAACCCTCTGGCCAGCAGTTGAAAAGAGCGAGAAGGAGGGAGCGGGGTATGCTAGGGTAACGTACAAGTCCGTGATGAATTCCAGGAAGGCCAATGGAATGAGAAAAAGAAAGAAGACACGAGCTTTACACAAGTAGTCCGAGACATGAGAAGAAAAACATCGGGGCCCGGTAAAACGTCCAATACAACCTATATTTCACTCTTCCTCCACTGGTCGGGATGGCAAATCCTCGTCCTCTTCATCTTCTTCAAGGATAGGCTCTTCCATTTCATCCTCTTCCGCATCGTTCTCACCCTCGTGATCTTCGTCGAATATGACATGGAACTGAGGAAGACTAAGTACACTAGCAGCAACTCACTGGTGGCCACTTACATGACTGATAAGAGCTTTGACGAGTTTGTGAGTGTAAGCCATGTTAGCCAAGATGAGCGCGAAGTCGTTCTTCGGGGCACGTAACAGGTTAGGGCTGAAGACGATTGCCAGAGCCTCGGCAGTCATTTGGTTGTACTCCTCATAATCGGTGACTCTGATGCAGAGCTGAGACGACATGTACAAGGTAACAGAAAAAGTAACTCACTTGTCCAGATGCTCTGAGACTCGTTTGAGTAAATCAAAGTTTGCTTGCGGTAGATGGTGGACAATGTGGCGAATGCAAGCAAGCCGTGCGTTAAGGTTCTCGATTTCTGTAGATGATACTTGTCGACACCACGACATGCGACATGGAGGGAGACAGACATACTCATGGCTTCGATGACTCCAAAGTAAGCGGAAGATGGGAAGACGGGTTCTGGCATTAAGCGGAACCATGACTTCACCAAGTCGCACACTGCATGAATATCAGTGCTCTCCGTGATCGGCATTTCACCTATTTAGGAAATAGGTCAAGTCGGGACCAACGCCAGTCCAGGGGAAGGTTACCATTGTTAAAAGCCTCGCGAAGACTGTTAACTTCCGAGGCCGCTCCAGCAATACGATCTATGGCACGATGAGTACAGGTAGCAGGACCAGTAGACAATACTCACAAATCCCGACCTCGCTCAAACCACGGGTCTCGACCTCATAAAGACACCTGCGAACCACAGATGGGATAGTGCCGGGTTCGACATCGGCACCACCGGCCTCTCGCTGGAGCAGGAATTCAAGTTCAACTCCAAACACTAAACCAGACATGAGCTGCAGCCCGATCAGTGACAATATCGAGGCCCTCACCTGCCCTGGGGTGTCTAGATGCTGAAGGTGCGACGACGTGGTCATGGATATGGTCAGACAACTGAGGCTTCGGCGAGTTTCCAAGGTAGGTGAGACGTCGTTTGGCAGCTGTTTTAGAGACCTTGTTAATTTGATCCATCCACCTCACCATTTCAGGCTTGGATATCGCTTGCAACAGGTAATGTCCACCGTCCTCCGTGTCCAGTTGGAATACATAGGACCTCTCGTTATTGACAATTTGAGTGACTTTCGCATCCACCACGGAAAGAACTAGTGATGGTTTTCCGGATGGCACGAAGTCTAGCTCTGCGGGAGTTTTTTTCGCGGCAAGGGAATACGCACTGTCTGTGAAGGCGCTCGAGATGGGTCGCATCAGTTGGAAAAAGGCAGAGGAGTAGCTCTTTTTAATGCGGTGCTGCTTTTGTGTTTGTGTCATTGGCTTGCGAGGTCGCATCGCTTTGCTCAGGTAGTCGTCTCTCTTCTCATTACGGAGTTGCTCCTGCTTCTTGTCTTTGCTCAGCCGATCATGCAAGGACTTGTCTCGTTTATTCTTCTCCTGCTGGAGTGCAACGAGTCGCTGGAAGGGACGGACGGTCTTCTTTGCTGACGTAGAGCCGCTCACTTGGGCTTGCAACGCTTCCTTTTGTGCCTCGTCCTTGATATATCGATGGTCAAAGCGGACAGCCGAGACTTCTTTTTCGAGATTACTAAGGCGCTCGAAGTCTTTGCGATCGACGTCCTCGCGCAAGCGCCCTCTGGACGAGAGCGGCAGGGAATTGCGTACCAAATCGCACAGATGCCTGATAACAAGATAAGTCAATCACTATCTCCCCAACACCGAAATTACTCGCCTCCGTTTGTCGAGATTGATGATACACTGAGGATTGTCCTGCGATATGCTTACGGTATTAGGAACGCTAACAATCTCCAGAATACGTTCTAGCAGCCAACTGAGGTCGACAACAGGAGCATCACCGTAAGCCTTCCTAGGCACTGTCTGCCTGGAGAGGAGGGCAGTCAGGCTATCACACTGTACGCCACGAATATTGGCCACGTTTTGCCATGGACGGTGGTGCATGCGACTCTCGGGGCTGAGGATGGCGGCAGTGACTACGGCTTCAACGAACGATCGCACGCATGGCCGGTCCGCTGGTCCTGAAGAGGTAGCACCCCTATCCAAGCTGCGCAAGCGGGCTATTTCCAAAACACGCAGACAGAGATCCATTCTGTTTTGACGCTGTCTTATCCCAAGCTTGGGGGCAACCAGTTTGGATATGAGCCATTTGCGGAGAATATTGTAGGCTCGGACACAGCTTCTGATGCTGGGCGGTAGAAGGCGATAAACGGAGTCTTGAGAAAGCTCAGATATCATCGGAGAGGGCTCAACATCTATGAGATGCGAGTACATTGTCTGGATATCCACGTCATCTGTGTAGCCAGGGTCACGGGCCGTGAACCAGCCAGTACGGTCGGCACTTTGCACTTCGAGTAAATCCGCTGCAGTGAAGAGGTCCTACCAAGCTAAGGTAAGCTCTGGTCAGACAACATATTATCCGAAACTGCTCACCTCTTCCGTGACATTGTTGAAAGCGGCGAGACCCATCGCATTCAAGTTATCGACCAAGTCCTCGGCGCTGATGCGATCGATATCTGGCACTTGACTTCCAAAGGTGCGAGGGTTACCAAGTACAGTGACCGGTCTAAGATTGGTCGCTACAAGTACTGGAGGTCGTAAAGTGTGGGATATAAAATTAGCGAGGGTATCACTCTTCGTCGTCTCCAATGCTGTCCATGCTTGCAGGAGTTCGGGATCCCCACTAGAATCTAATTCGGAGCGATCCAAAGGTTTTTCCAAGAATGTCCGGGCGATCTCATACAGCGAAGAGTCATCGAGGCAATCTTGTGCACCACCCCCCGTCGTGACCCATTCTTTCACGGTTGCCAAGATCTCCGAACGATGCTTTAGCACTTGCACTGGCCCACTGGAAGACGAGTTGCTCGAAGGCCCGCTGCAAACAAAGCGTTTACTGAGGAGCTTATGATCCTGTCAATCTCCTTGATGTAGCAATCAGCAAGAGACCTTACCTCAAAGAAAACAATCGGGGTGACGAAGCTTCGAAACACGGTCCACCATACCCTCGAAAAATCCGCACGGTCAACGACCAAGTCCCTCGTATTGCCGTCTCTCAAAGAGGTTTCTCCGTTGTCATCTGCAACGGCGACAGAAACGCCTTGCAGTCCATGGATAAGTACATTCACCAGTCGATCCAAAGTTCCTGCTTGGACATACACTCGAATGGGCCGTTCGGACGACACCTCAGTTATGATCGGATTCGGACGTGTCGATATCGAAGGTAAGGAATTTCTCCGTGCCACACTACTCTTTCGCTCCAGGCCTTGCGAGGAGCCCGGTTTAACTCGAATGGAAGGCGAACGGGTCATGACCTTCTCGTTTCCGGAGGCATCAACGACTGAACTGGGTGGCCGCGACGGCGCTCGTGAAGCAGGCCGAGATGAAGAACCGGGATCTTTGTCTGGATGAGCGACGACAATTAGTTCCCCATCATACACTGGTATAGCCGTGCCGCGGAGGTCCACATCTCCGACGTTAAACAGTTTGTCTTTGCTAGAGCTCTCTGCGCTAGTAGTTCCCGGGGAACGGAAAGATACGTCAAGACTGCGTATTTGTTGCAATTCTTCCATGCTGGACTTGGTCGGACCGCTCTCGAGGCGGCCTCTCCATATCTGACTCCGTTCGAGGAGAGAAACAGTCGGTAGGGGTTCCGCGAAAAGAAGTGGTACCAACGGATGACACGACATGTGGAAACCCGAGGAGGCCTGAGACCAGAAGTAAGGCTCGAACAGACCCTTGCGGCGGGGCTCCGCAGCCAACGAAAGTGACATAAACTGGTCGATTCTATGTACAATAAAGTTGAGCATGAAGAGACCTGGACCAACAGAACTGCACGAACCTCTGAAATTTGAGAGAAAATGTACTCTGTCCACTTGTCCCTTGAGAATATTGATCCCAGGAAGAAGCCAGTTTTTCGACGTCTTGCGATGGAGAGCCCCAGTCCACGGAGGACTTGGCACACGTCGAAACCTTTGCCGTCAAATCGTTGAATAATTCCTTTGCTTTCATCATTGGGGGCACAAGCCAGTGTTCTTCGCCTTCATTGCTGGCCTGGTTCAAAAGTTTTCGGATACGCTCGTTCAAATCGCCTCCCCAAACAGTTGAAAGGGGAACGCGAGCGGTGGCAACGTGGCCATCGTTTTCAGGGTAAACCCATGATTCCACAGCAATCAAACTCTGTCTGTCCACGCGTCTCCAAGCCTTGATTAGTCGTGCCACCGGACGAGAACACAACGCATGCAATATAGCTTGCCAGGAGCATTCATCGCCAGCGGCCCGACAAAGCTCTCCAACTCGCGCCCATACGGAGATGACCTCTGAACGCGAGTGGCTGCGGGTCGTTTGACTGTTGCGTTCGGGAGCCCCGCTAGTGCTACTCGAACAGTCTGAACCTAGGATCTGCATGACCAGGAACTTAGTAAGCCAATGAGGATTGTCGTCGCTCCCGAATAATTGGTGGTGTGGCGAAGACCGGCCTGCGGAAGCGCCCAGATCCCCAGGGACTTGGTCGGTGTCAAGAATGTGAGCTGCATCGATATTACGGCCCAAGTCTTCTAGGATACGTTTATGAAAGATTTGGAGACTGAGAGCCACAGTGTTGGGATCGAGGAGAGACAAGACTTCACGGGTGAAGCCATCACGAGCTAGCATTGGCCAAACCTTAGTTTTTTCATCCGACTCCGCGAATGGAATCTGGGGACGCTGCTGCTTAGGATTCAATGTCTTGCTGGAGGGAGAAGTGGGCAAGACGCGACTGGGGGTTCCAAGTGCTTCAATCAATGACATCATCCTTGCTTCCCCCTGGCCGCGAGAGTTGAGAGTGGCGGTGGTATTTTCTGCCGCTGCCACTGATGCAGCAGGAGAATGCACATACACACGTCCGGTGGCCCCATGTTCCGTTGCCGGGAACTCCTCTGCCGGTTCTGCGACAAAGTCAGGTATGATGGTGGATTTGAATTCCTCCCATCCGGATAAATCACTTGGTATCCTGTGGTATCGGAGGTACTCCTGGACAAGCCAGGTTACTCTGGAGCGTTCATATTCCTTCGCATCATCGTCTGCACCGTTCACCAAGTTCATACAACAGCGAGTGAATTCGCCCTCGAATTTGGATCGGTCCATTTGCGTAGGGAGGCAAAAAAGAATAGAAGCGGACAGGTCCTTCCAGCTCGGCTTTCTGCCGTCCTCACCTGGCTTAGGGTGGTCACACTTTTCTTCGTCGCCATGTGGGCACACGGACGTCGTCGCAAACACAGCTTCATGAACGAGAGCTTCGAAAGTGCCTCTTTCAACGTTGCCCGTTCCAACAATCAGATCTGGGTGTGTCCGTCTTCCCCAATATGCCCGCTTCTTCCTCCCAACGGTACCCTCTTCCCTGGCCCTTGCGGTCCTCCCCCCTTCTTCGGAGGGTTCAGACTCAGCGATGACTTCCTCTTCGGAACCTGGAGGAACTATGCCAGTAGGGAATAACTCCTTGACGGCCGCACTCCTGTCGCTCGGCGGTTTGTAGAAGTACAACTTCGATCCCTTCAGCTCCGCCTTGAAAGGCTTCCATCCTTTGGCCAAAGTGAAATTCAACGTGGTGCTGTAAGGCCGCGATTGTGTGTTCACCAGCCCCAGTTCCGGTATACGATTCAAAAAGCCAGAGTTGTAGACTATCTGAGAGGTGCGCTTCGAATTCGCCGTGTCATCGCACTCTGAAGTTTCGTGCGCAGTCGGTGGTGCGAGCAATGAAGACGCAGGCACATTGTCGCTAGGAGGCCCGTCCGATGTCAGCGCCCCAGGTGATACGTGCTTGCTGGAGTGATAAGGTATGCTGAAAGGGAACCCGCCGCGTGAAGTGCTACCGTTGCCAACGCCATCTTTCATCGAGTCGCCGGACTCCTTTCGTTTGGGGCTGGTTGCAGGAAGAATCAGCTTGGACGCGGACAGTTTCGTGGGCAATTTTGGCGTAAACGAGTGTATGCGCGCAGTAGGGGTCGAGGGCTCATCGGTGGCGAATGTCTCCATAGTTGGCGAAGATACAGAGATAGAGATGGTGGGTTCAGCAGAATAGAGCTGACCGCTAGGAGGTGAAGAGGAAAGAGGAATAGTCGATGCAGAAGAAGGAAATGGGCGATGCGTAGGGCTGACAGATGAGTGGGTGTCACTTGGCGAGGCAGGGTGAAGCGTAGCACTGCTGTTACTTCTGTTGCGATACTCCTGGATGCGGTTTTGAAATGCGGTGTCTGCAACACCCTGCGACGTGTTCGAAAAACTTCTGAGATCGTCCGCTGACCTCGACCATGCTCTACTCGAAATTACCCTAAGGTCGCCGAGATTGCCACTGGCACTCGGGGGATTTGAATGAGACGGGGAAGATGGTGCATGGAGAGCGTCCGGCGATTGTTTTGAATGCAAAGAGAGGTCGGCAACAGATCTGCGAGAAGAACAAAAGGCATTTAGAGAAACAATGTAAACCAAAGACCGTGAACCCAGCACGACGGGCGAGACACAACATGGATGCTCGCGTGCCATAAACAAAAAGGCGTTCTCAGTGGCGACTGACCACATACTCAAGGTGCATCAACATCAACGTAAAGGACTTACTTGCTGGCATCAAGAGCGTGTGGTTCAGCATGAAAATGGGTCAATATGGGTCGGGGATCTGTTGGTCTAGAAATCTTGGGCTTCCTGACAGAACTGGTACTGGACCGGGGTTCGTTGGCAATTGATAGAGAACGCGCGTCGGCAGGTTTCTTTCCAAACCACTTGGAAGTTTTGGATAAGAATTGCGTCAGCGACGGAGAGTTGGATCGCAATGGTGGGAAGTGAAGATTCGCGGGTGAGGCAGGTGTGGAGGACGGGGGCGCATCGTACGGGCTCAGCGTGTTGTACGACGGGGTAGCCCGCCGTGGTGGCATTGGACGAGTCGATGCACTTGGGATTGAGTGGAAAGAAAGTTACTCGCGGAAGCAGGTCGCAACCAAAATGTGGCTTAGACAGGACGCGCACGACACGAAATGAATAACACCGTCATGGAATGGCCCCCTGGAATATCCTCGATATCGGGTGTGTACACGAGCTCGAGTATACACGAGATCATAACCTGGCTTGCAGGGTTTCAGTCGCACGACTGACCCCCGTGGGAACCAACGTCTTTCCTTTCTTGGCGCATTTCCGCTCGCATACCACACCAACAGGAAAGACTCGGGAAATGCCGCCTGACGGCGGCCTTTGACCTTGCTTGCAGAGAGGTGCTGCGGATCACTTCGACATTAGGATGTGAAAGCATAGATTCTGTATTGTACAATGGGAGACACGGAGACTGTCAGACACGGAGACTGTCAGACACGGAGACTGTCAGACACGGAGACTGTGAAGCTACTGTTAATGGGAACAGAGACCGGTACGGAGACTGAGGAGAGAAAGCGACACGGAGACTGTGAGGTTACTGTATTGTACAATGGGAGTGGAAGCCGGTACGCAGACTGAGAAAAACCGACATGGAGATTCAGACGTTATTCTATGGTGATTTTTTTTTGGGGGGGGGGGGTTGTTAGGAGGGCGAAGAGGGTAAGGCTTTCACGCGTACCTGCATAGTGTTGCCGTGGTTACGATTTATTTTTTCTTTTTTCGGGGGGGTGCAACAGCGGCGTCGGGGTCGACGAAGAACGATATTTTACGCTTTTGCTGAAAGTCGTTGTTAATGGGAGGAGGGGGGGGAACGAGGACGCGAATGAAGACGATGTCGGCGGTGTAAGAATCGAAGGCTGCAGCCCCAGCTTTAGACGCTATGGGCCAGTGGCAAAGGTTAAAGTGAAGTTCGACCACGGCGTTTTCCAGAGATCGTTGGTACGCGGCGGGTGGAATAAGATGGCCGTTTACATCGTAAGCTGGAAGCGGTCGTAGTTTGTGCGTCCTTTCCAATAAGTACAGTTCCTCCCGTGTTTCTTCGCGGCTTAGATACCAGTTCTGCGGTAAGAAGTCGTAAGATTCTGTGGATTGGGTTAACGACGTCATGAGTGTAGTGTGATTGATTCTCCTACCGGGGGCGTTGGATGATTCCAAGACGGTTTTTTCAGCGTTTTCGTGTTCAAGTCGCTGTAGAATGTGAGGTGTGTACGGGAGGAAAGTAATGAACAACACAGACCTCGAATAGTTTGTGACGTACTTTGAATCGCGAGGGGTTGGTGGTGGAAT
This sequence comes from Pisolithus albus, assembly GCA_024613165.1. Lineage (NCBI taxonomy): Eukaryota > Fungi > Basidiomycota > Agaricomycetes > Boletales > Pisolithaceae > Pisolithus > Pisolithus albus. Next base: position 175,115 of record JANFAB010000107.1, read on the forward strand.
TGTCGTAAAAAAAGAAACCTTTGCCTTGTTTGTAGCCTGGGGTAGCGCATTTCATAACGATAGCACGAAGATTCTTGATTACGTTGGCGAAGTCGTTGTTCACGGGAGCCATTGAAGGTTCGGTGACGGTGCACGATGGTTTGACGTCGCAGAGTCTGGAGGTGATGGACGATCCCTTGCGATATCCACCGTCGGACGTCAGCCAATAATCGTTGCTACTGATATGGACGATGGCAGATAAAACAGCCATTTCTCTTTGGGTGTCGTTGTTGTCGTCGTTGACGGCGAGGAAATCGCAACGACCTTGTTTGATCCATCGGACGTTGTTGATGACGTCGTCGTCGGCGAGGTAGAATCCCGATGTGGATAGTTGATTCTTGCAGCGTGATAGAGGGGAAGATGTCGGCGGGGGTTCCGAAGCGACGTCGTCGGTCTGGGAGGAGGCAGGGGAAGAAGCGCAGGAGGTGGGGACAGTGGATTGCGCGACTTTGGGCTGCATCGTGGGAGATTCAGCACGGAAAGAGGATGTCCGTAAGAGTATGTAGATATTGCTGACGTTGTTTTATAGCCCGACTACGATGACGGAGTTATTCTAAAGAGGGGTGTTTCAGTTTCCTTCGATCGGATCGATCAACGTGGAGTGGTCGATTGATGTTACACTACGCTAATTTGCTCATCACGGAACACGTTTCCAGTAATTTAAGAATCGAAATCGGAGGGTCGAAGAGTCTCGATGAAGGATAAAAGCTGATTTGCATCGTCGTTTGTGGTGGTGTACATCGCCCATCGATTAGTCGCGGCGGAACGTACGAGTTCTGAAAGTTTTGAGGGATAGTGATTGGGTTGGCTTGAAAAGACGTACCTTTGAGGTCACCTCTGTCTATCAAGGATTTAGGAAGGGGAAGAACGTGATCGCACATCTCTTTGGCGTCGTCGATGTTTATTTCTCTCACAACTTCCGTTTGCACGATACCTCGTGGGTGACATTGTACTGTAGGACGTGAGTGTGGATTTCACAGTATGGCGGTGATGTTTTCGTACCTGCGATGAGTACGCCTTCTGCCATCGTGATGGTGGTCAGTGTCCAGGGACAATGAAGGCGATGGGGGGGGGCTGTTGTAATGACGCTGGACCGTGATTCGCCAATGTTGCGTCATCTATCTTTGATGTTTGGTAAGCAAAGGTAGGACTATGGGAATGACTAAGGTTGTTTGGGTGCAAGATGACGGGCGATCGATCGATCGGTGGCATTGTGTGGGGTAGTTTGCAATGTAGCGACTTTCAGTGCGTTGCGATGATGGAAAGTACTTCGTGCCCGTGTCAGTTGTTCAAAGTGTTTAGTGGCTGATGGAGATCTGTCGTATAGGGTATGATTTGTGGCTACGTTTGCATGTGAGAGCCTTCATGTCCATTGCTTTGGCCGGATCGATGGGTGTGTTGTATTTGCAGGGCGGTATCGATCGGTCTCTTGCATTTGGGTGGGTGTAAGGCGAAAAGTGATCGATGGATGAGTGACGTTGCGGACACAGGTTTGGAATTGAGAGTGCGTCATGGCTGAGATCTTAGAGACGTGTGTTACACTGTGCGATCTCTACTGGTTAAGGGAGAAGATTGGCCTCTCGGAAAAAGTCAATGGCTGCTAAGACTTCCATGGCTTCTGCTATGTTGGTGGTGAACATCGGTAACTGAGTTCGCACAGCACATAAGACAATTACTACGGCAAAAGTTAGATGTTGAAAGTAATTAAAGAAGAGGCTGACCGTCGAAACTGTCGTCTTCGAGGAGAATAGGAGGTAAACAAAAGACCATGTGGTATGTTTGGCATACTGCGGAGAGGGTGATGGGCGTATGAAAGTGGATGTGAAGACTAGTTCGATCTTGCGGCGCACCGCGTTCTTGGGTTACTGACGTGAAGTAAATACGTCAGTTGTGCGCTCACGACGAACAATTTCCAAATACCTAGGATCATAACGCCATCCGAAGTTTCCATCATGAAGTGAGATGCGTGCGGATGACGACGCGGGTTATATATCCGGTGTGGAAAGTCCGGAGATGGAGGTATCTTCGGTCCCTCGTGCACGCGATGTCAGCGATCGGTGTGAAACGGACATTGTGATAGGGTGTGTTGCGGTCGGTGTTCTGTTGATAACGATGGTGTTGGGTGTTTACGCGGAGAGGTAAGTGGCGAAGAGCGTTGAGATGTTCATCGGACTTTGGAGATGACCACTGGTTGGGGTAATTGGATTTTTCGTGTTCGTGCGGTTCGCAATGGACAGAGTGACACATACTCAGATGGAGAGAATCTGAATTGACGTTTTCGTTGCTGTTCGATGTTCGTGAACGACCACCATTATGTTTTCGTCTGGTGAAGCCAATTGTGGAGGAAAGCGCAATTTTTCGGAAGGGGTGCAGGAAACCACGTACGTTCAATTTCGCAGATGTTGTGTAGGTTGACGATCTTATGGTTGGCAAGAACCCCACGTAGTTGTGGGAAGGACACCCTTGCTGTGCACGGTGATATTGCGACACTACCCATGAAGACGTTGTTAAGCAGCGCTCGGGGGGTCGTTCGCGTTACACGTGCAGAACGTCATAGCAAAAGTTTATTGCTGTCGCGTCTGCAGAAGGATCTTCCTACCGAACGCATGGATAGACTGCGTAATTTGTGTCACGACGCACATAGCGATGACGATCATCATCCTTTTAAACGGAGGAAGACCGAGGAAGATTCTAGTTCAAATCACGGACATGATGCACAGGACGACGCACAGATCCCTCCCTTTCTTAGTGCTTGTTCTGATGCACATAGGAACGCCTGTTACTCCCGTTTCTTCCATGCGACGTCTAATACCCCTTTGGCAAAGGTCGTTTGTGGGGTTTGTGCTCGTGAACGTTTTCGCGAGTCGGACGCTGTGAAGGACCTTTTATTAAATGACGTTCCCAATGTTCATCGACTACAGCCGAAGAAAGTGCACCGTGCCCACAATCTTTTCGACGGCAAGCTTTTGGATGGTAACGGAGTTCGTTTTGTGAATAATGGTTGGCTTGTCTCCGTCTGTGCTTCCTGTTTGGCGGAGTTAAGACAGCGGAAAGAAGAACCCCCCCGACATTCCTTGGCTAATAGTCTTTGGATTGGAGACGTTCCTTGGGTTCTGAAGACGTTGACCTTTCCAGAGCAACTTCTTGTGGCGCTTGCATATCCTCGTGTTTATGTTTTCAAGTTATTTCCCAAACGTTGTCAAGGTTCCCGAGACATCTCCACTTTACAGCGAGGAATGAGGGGAAACGTGACGACGTACGAGCTCGATATTGAAGGGATAGCATCAATGGTGCGAGGCACGTTGATGCCACGTCCACCTGCCATTCTCGCGTCACTTATCACGGTATCTTTTATTGGAGTGGGAAACATACCCGTAAAATGGTACCAAAACATGTTTCGGGTGCGACGGGAAGCGGTTTGGAAGGCGTTGTCGTGGTTGAAAGAAAATAACACGAAGTATTACGGCCATATCGATATTTCCGAAGAACGCCTACAAACTTTGCCTGAAGATGATGTCCCTATCGAGATTGGCGGAATAATGCGTCAGAACGAGGATGTAGGGATAATTGAACAGGAGAGTGATGGTTACTTACCGCTGGATGACAACGAAGGTGCGTGATGTTTCGAATCGTATGAATTGTAGTTTGAAAAAGCACTCAGTCACGGCATTGGATGAAGTTGAAGATGGCTCGTCAGGTAAAGTGAAGTCCAAGACCACTTTATGACAATGTGACGTTGTGGAACACAGGACCTGATGTGATACCATTGCAAGTTTCAGGTGCTGTGGATACGGAGATGACATCAGTGACAGCAGAAGAGCTAACGAAATGGGCACTCTGCAATTTATGGAGGGACGGAAAAGAAGGAGCCTATGCCATTCGTCATGGAAAAGAGCCTATGAGCGATTTCGGTTTTCGGCCAAGGTCAAGGCACGAAAATACTTGCAATAACTCGGAGGAGGGCAATTATTTCGAACGTGTCTTTCCTGTTCTGTTTCCCTACGGAGAAGGCGGTGTCGAAGTGGATCGCCCACTTGCCCTTGATTTCGCAGATCATATTCGATGGTTACTGGAATATCATGATCGTCGTTTTCGAGTACATGAAACATTTTGTTTCGTGTCTTTTGGAATACTGCAGCGGCGACAGGTGCTTCGTTCTGCCCGGTTGCAAATGCAACGACAAAATTTCGAACGCGATGCGAGGACATTATCAACCATCACCGCGGATAAATTGCGCCAGGCGCAAGCAGAGGAGGAAGAGAAAAAGAAAATCTCCGATCCCGCTATACGGCTTCTACGGCGGCACATACAAGCAACGGCTGCCCGTGTTATGGGGTCCGATGAAAGTCGCTATCGTCTTCGCAGTCAAATCTGGTCAACTTCTATTATGTTAAATCCACCCACGTTGTGGTTAACGATTAATCCATGCGATTTGCATGATCCGATTGCACAAATATTTGCAGGAGAAGATGTTGATCTCGACAACTTCATTTCTGCTGTTGGTCCTAGGAAAGAAGAGCGGGCGGCGAATATAGCCAACGATCCGTATGCTGCTGCCAAATTCTTTCATTTTTTAATGTCCACCATCCTGCGAACTTTGTTCGGGATCACGGTCACCGATTTTCAAGTGCACAGCAATGCAGGAATTTTTGGCCATTTATCTGCATACTTCGGAGTGGTGGAATCACAAGGCCGCGGTTCCTTGCACTTGCATATGTTGATCTGGCTGAAGAATGCCCCAACGTACGAGGAAATGCAGCGGTTGCTTTCTCTGCCCCAATTTCGTGAACAGATACGTAATTTTATTCAACGACATATTCGGGCATACCTCCCGGGTTTCGAGTCTTCGGAAAGCGTTAAAAAGATCGCGAATGAAGTTGAAGTCGCTTACAATCGTCCGCCCAACCCTGCCTCATGGGACTATGATGAACAGCTTCGTGATTTTGAGAAAAAGGTTGCGAGAGCGAAGCAAGTCCATACATGCGAGTTTCGGCGATGTCTCGTTCCTAGCAAAAATGGGGGAATGAGATGCAAAAGACGAGCACCGTTTCCTCGAGCCGAAGAAGACTTTATAACATCAGATGGAGAATGGGGAACAAAACGTCTCTATGAATATATGAACACGTGGTGCCCAGCAATAACGGTGAACGCACGTTGCAATAACGACATCAAACTTTTGACAAATTCCAAGGCGACAACGAACGTCTCCTACTACATTACGACATATCAAACTAAAAAACAGGGGAAAAATTTCAATATGTCCGCAGTGATGGCGAAAGGATTTGCATACCATATGCAGTCTTCCAACTATCTCGATGACCTCCGAAATCGACAGCGGCTTCTTCTGTTTCGATTGGTTAATACGATTAACAGAGAGCAGGAGTTGTCTGCTCCGATGGTAATGTCGTATTTGATGAACTGGGGAGACACGTATTGTTCGCACCGTTATACGAATGTGTACTGGACATCTTTCGCGAACCTGTTGAAGGACGCCTATCCTTCTTTCAGAAATGGCACACAGGAAACCGAGACATCTTCTTTCAGGGACAATGAAAATAACGCAGATACAGGCAGGTGAGTATAGGCAATGGAATCGCGATGGGTTGTTTTTCATATTCTTCCTGGTGAAGACATAACAATGTTGTGGACTGCGAGTGTTCGGAAAATGTGCAGCGATTAGTAAGTGCATATCATGTAAACATAGACGCCTACCGTTCTAACTGTTGCATAGCATCCCGATTCTGATGTCGTTACCTTGGAAGTCGACAAATGTGGACGACTGTACACGCGTAATCAAACCACAGATTATATGTTGCGGGGGGATGCTCTCGAAGACTGGAACGTTCTGGATTTTTTTACGGACACATATGAGACAGATTTAACACAAAAAGACGAAGAAAACATACAGTCACACCACCAGCATGGTCGAGGGCGTCCGCGTCACACACGTGTCGAGTATAAGAATGAACATCCGAAATCGGGACAAAAAATCCGCGTCCTGCGCCGTGAAGGCCATAACACCCTGCCAAATTTCGTGGGATCTTACTTCCCTCGCAACGACGACCCGGAGTTTTACTCTTTTTATTGCGCGTGTACTCTTCTTCTTTTGAAACCTTGGCGTAGTGTGACTTCAGACTTGAAATCACCAAGTAACAGCTGGGAAAAGGCCTTCGAAGATTTCGTAACTATCGCACCTTTACGCATTCGCGATGTAATCTCAAGCATCCAATACTTCTACCGATGCGAGAGTGCTGCAGAGCAAAAACGTAGCGAAGAAGATGAAGTTCCTTGCAGTGGAGGTGCTGTTGACGAGGATATTGACGAGGAAGGAACATGCCCAACAGTGGTGGGCAATCACGTCGTAGTCACAGAAGATGCAATAAGCAATCTACTACGACATCAGATCCCATTTCAGGAAGAACTGCATGGTCTTTCCGCACTGGAGTCTGCCAAGTTTGCCAACGTCTTCCCCAATAATAGTTCCCTTCCAAAACTATCGAATGAAGATGTCGTGTTTCGTAACGCATCCAATGTCGACTTAGAGAACCTATCTCTGTGGCACAGGCAAATGCAACAGGATATACTGAAAAAAAATGCGGACATTAACGACGTGCAGAGTACGGAGAGCAGGGAAGACGTACAACTTCTGGAAATCCCAGCCGACATGCAGACGTCACCCATGGTGGAATATGTGGAGCACGCAGAATTAACAGAGGTGGCACTAACATCGGTGCCTCCATCCATGTTGAACGAAGATCAAAAACGAGCATTGGAAATAATCACGTGGCACTTAGACCAAACGCTCGGTGGTCTTTCCCCACCTCCACTACGTATGCTTATTCATGGAGAAGGAGGGACAGGCAAATCAAAGGTAATACAAACGGTGACGGATTATTTCATGGCGAAGGGTACGGAATATGTGCACAGTAAATTTATTTCCCTTCTAACAACTTCGTAGGAGCGATACATATGCTCTTGAAAGCAGCATTCACCGGAGTGGCAGCATCATTAATAGACGGTAAAACCACACACTCCATCGCCGTGATAACTCGCAGGGATCAAAATGTAGTCAAAGACGCCACCAAGAGAAAACTACAAAATACTTGGAAATCGGTTCAATACCTCATCATCGACGAAATGTCAATGCTGAGCAAGTCGTTTCTCGCAAAATTATCACGCAATATTGGAATTGGCAAAATGACGGAAGCTTGCATCCCGAGTCCACATAGCTTTGGCGGGGTAAATGTTATCATGTGCGGAGATTTTCATCAATTCCCTCCGGTTGCTGTCAGCGCTGCGGAAGCTCTATATTTTCCAGGTAACCCACGACGAGATTCCACCGATTCCCAAATTGGCCGCTCTATCTACGAAGAATTTAACATGGTCGTCATTTTGAAGGAGCAGATGCGCGTTCAAGATGCAGCATGGCTAGATTTCCTACGTCATTTACGAGTGGGCCAAGTGGAAGAACACCACGTGGAAATGCTGCGTTCACTGGTGTTAACCAATCCGAAGTGTGTGCGCCCCGATTTCCATTTACCACCGTGGACGGAGGTGTGCCTAGTAACCCCTCGACATGGTGTTAGGCGACTGTGGAATGATTTCGCATTGGAAAATCACGCACGAATCCTGAAATCCACCATTGTGCGCTGTACTGCAGAGGATTCTATAAAGGGGCGCATGCTAACAGCAGCTGAACGCTTTGCAGTTGCGTTACGTATGTCCAACTGCAACGGTGATGCAGATCGGCGATATCTGCAGCAACTTCCAAACGAGATGGACATTTGCTTGGGTGCGTTTTACTTAGCCTTAATAAGAGAAGATGTGGCTAATTGACAATTAGGCATGAAAGTTATGGTGACGGAAAATGTAGAAACAGAACTGGACATCACAAATGGAGCGCGTGGAACGATCTCAGGAATAATATGTCACCCCGAGGAAACGGCGAACATTGAAGAAAACGACACCGTCACACTCGCACACCTTCCGCTATATGTATTGGTGAAAATGGATCGCACACGAACTTCGAAACTGACAGATCTGGATGAATCTGTCATCCCCATAGAACCAGCAACAAGAACCTTTCGTATCAAAATAAAACAGCAAGGCAAAGAGGTAATACGATCTGTGCGCCGTCGACAATTTCCAATGACGCCAGCGTATGCCTTCACTGACTACAGATCTCAAGGGCAAACACTGCCCTGTGTCATCGTTGATCTTGCAACACCGCCATCTGGAGGGCTGAATTTGTTCAACATCTACGTTGCACTTTCCAGAAGCCGCGGTCGATCTCACATCCGCTTACTGCGAGAGTTTGATGACCATATCTTTCAGAAAGCTCATTGCGAGGAGTTGTTAATGGAGGACGATCGACTTGAAGAAGAAAACAACAAAACGCGAAAGTGGTGGGAAACGATCCACCGTCGGGAGTGAACATTGATATGTATCTATCATGTATCGTACATGTTTCTGTGAACGAATTCCTCTGTCACCGAAGCCGCTACCATACCTTGGAAATGCGCACATCATCAACATCGTGCGCGACTACATACTTCGCGTGATTTCCGCAGCGGCATCTGCCGGGACTACGTTCTCACGAATATTGGGGTTTCACGACGTCGCGAACGGCATTTGCCGGAAACATTCACACGTCGCCAAGCTTGGCATCTGCCGGGACTACCTTCTCACGAATATTGGGGAAGGAGAGACCTTGCAAGCAAGGTAATACAGATATGCATCCGAGCTGCACCAGCCACATGGAATACGGGGCAGTGTGCTCTATCAGAATACTATGAGTGAATTGCTCGCAAAGTTGACTATCTGATATCGAGTGGGCGCCGATCAGTGAAATGACTAGTCGGTTCTCGGCCATCCAGACCGGTCCTGATAAGTCCGGCCCTCTGATGTACTTTGATTTCCCTCGGTCGCTGGGTTAACGTATTGATGATTCCCCGTGATGACTGGGTCTCACAGCATATACTGCTAAGTTGCAGACTACGATAAAGCAGGACGACAAACAATACCAGAAAGCTGTGAAAGTACAGAGGCTTAGTTGAAGCATCCGGAACGACACGCGAACAGACTATCTGAAAAACGATACGACGTGAGCAGAGATGAAAGTAATCAGATGGTAACACAGAGGGTATAGTGGATTCCGAAGAAAAGGAAACATGTCGGAAGTTGTTCATGACGAGACGAGCTGCATGTTACCGTCCATCATCTCCTCAGCCACCTGCTTCAGCCTCCCCTCGTTCTTATTCAGTCCATGTCACGCACTCCGGTACCTTGGACGCGTCAATAGCAATGTCGCCTAGTAGTTCAATGGACGTAAATCCGGATTCAAAGGCAGCTGGCGAGCACTGGCGTTGTCACTTCCTTGCTTTCCAGTGCAAAATAAATGAGCTCGTCAACCAATCGGAAACGATGTTCTTCCGTGAAGGCCTTAAATCACGCGTCCAGATACTCCCCCGGGTTCTTTCTTTCATGTAGGCGGTGGAGTTCGACTAGGAGTGGGATCGTTCTGGAGTAGGAGCTGAAGCTTCTTGAGCTCTAGCGACGAACCTGGGGATCTGAGTGAACACCGAAAACATGTCAGAGCTCGTGTTCGTACGTTTCAATGCCTCGTGCATGTTGTCCTTCTTGCCAGCGAAAACACTACTTGGACCCATGACGATCGGAGAGGCCGTACTAGTCTTGCCGAAGTGCGAGAGATCGCCTGCCTTGCTTGAACGCTTGGGTTGCGAGCTTCCCGCCACCGCCCAACCGTCGGGAGCAGGCTCTATATCACACTCAGCACCCCGCTTTGAACCACCTCGAGACATACTGAATTCCGGGTGGAATGCCTGGGATTCCCGCGCAGCACTTTCCCTGCCAGCCTAGAAACCGGTCCTTTCAGTACGCCGGTGCAATGGGGGACATGTACACACCACTCCGTGCACTACAGCAAGCGTGGTAGGTGCATAGAAAACACCGCGAGGTTGCCATTTCTGATCACGGAGTTCGATCACATCCTGTGAAGCAGCGAAGTATCCGTCAGTGAACGATGATGGCCAAACAAGAATGATCTTACTTGAAGCACGAACTGCACACGTGGACTGACGTTTGGGCTCTTGCAGAGATCCCTCATCCTCTGGAAGTACACGTCCATGTGCGCGCGCGCCTTGGGAACATCCAAGAGTTCGCCAGCGGTTCTCATCAACTGGCACAAGCTCTCGATCTCTTCCTCCTCGGGGTTCTCCACATTACCAAGCAGCTTCTTGACACATTCATGCATGATACGTTCAGTGAGCATCTGAAGCTTGAACAACTCGCCAATGAACTTGATGAGACCGAGACCCTGACGTTTCGCCTTCTGAGCGGCATAGTATTCCTCAGGATGGAATCCGCCCTCGTTGGCCACTTTGACTGCTTCGTCATCACTGGCTTTGGCTGCTGCCGCACGAGCCATGGCTTCCTTAGCAACCCATCCACGCTCAAAGTCTTCTCGACACCGACTCAAGAGGTACTTGCGGAAGAGCTGACCACCTGTAATAGGTCTTCCCTCGTCGTTCTTAATACCGTTGTCTTGAACCTTGGGGCTGATCGTGTCCATCATCTTGCGACAAAGTCGAGCATACACCTCACTCCAGTTAGCCTCGTCAGTGACGTTCTCGAAAACGAGCCTGACAACCTGGATGAGAGTCCGTCCGTCATTTTCGTTGTTGGACTTGTTGGCCCATGCAATAATTTGGACAGAAATGGAATCAAAATTCTCCGTGGTGAGCTTGTTGAGGAGTGATTTGACCTTGCGGTCCACAACGTCAGGAGTATCCCCGTCGGCAGCACCTCTCCGTTGGATGCTGGCAGGGACCCAGCGATTAGCAGACGCTTCAACGGACTTGAGGGCTGGTCTAGATGGGAAGGCACTTGGGCCAAAGCCTGGACCTTGCTGTGTCGACCCGACTTTGCCGGGGTCTGTGCGCTTCTCGCCTCCACCTTGACTTGGAGCCCGTGTTAGTGCTGGACGGCTGAGTAATGATGCTGCAGCAGGGCCGGAGCCAACAGACGCTGAACGTGAACCTTGAGACAAGAGGAATCGTTCCTCGCTCGTGAGTTTGGGGCCAGGGGTACCAAACTGACCCATTGCAAACGGACCAGGGGGAGGTCCAGGTTTGAAAGGGCCAATGCCAAGGCCAATCGAAGCTGAGCGAACACCCGTTGCGGACATAGGCGCCGAAGGTTGACGATGTCGGCCAGAACCACCGCGTGACAGGCCGAACACCGACTGGTCGACGGGTTCGATGCCAAGGATATCCAGCGGAGGAAGATTTGGTGGCTTCTCCTTGCAGACTGCCATGAATTGCAAGAGAAAGTCCCGATCATACCTGGGTAAATGAAATGGAAAGACAAAGAATAGTGAGCTCTCCATCTCGAATGCTGATATCCACGCGTACCTGAACTTGCCGTCTTTCGCATTCTGATTAAGCTCCGTCTTGGGACTCCTTATACCCTCGGGATACTCGACCTCATCCAATCTATCGATATTGCGAGCAGTTAGAAGGGCAGAGAGAGGCGGCGCAGAGCTATCTATCTTAGCGGCATTGTCCTGGGACTCTGGCCTCCGTCTGGCGAATTCCGAATTTTCGATGCGAAATTCGGCAGGGACCCTGCCGCTGACCGACATCGCGACAACTTCGCAAGGTTCTGACCGCGCATGTTAGAGCTTTAGTCAGTACCTGCCATGGGTCTGCGCTCACCACGCCTGTTAGTCTCACTACCAGACGTTATGAGCGACCAGACAAGTCCAGATGCAAGCAGAACAAGCAGTGGCACCCATTAAGGTCAGCTTAGTCAGCCAAACATATGTAATCAAATGTGAGCCTGATAGCATCACATCAATCCATCATCAAGCTAAGCTTCAAGTCAGCTCTTACCGTGGAGGAGTAGAGCAGCGGATCCACTATAGAGTAGTAGAACGACTCGCCGTCAACGTTTCAACGCCCTTCTGCGCCGAGTTCCACCAGCGGGCGATATGGCTCATGGCGGACTCCGGTTTACGGCCTATCTGTGGCAAGGCATACGAGAGAATCTCAACTTCTTCAGAGTTCACCTGCTCTTCTTGTGCGTATTCCATTGGAGATGGTTACATGCCGTTCCTATTCCTCCAACAGTACCTTCACGCCGCTCGTCGCATCCGCCGTTCTATACGCCTCTAACGGAAAATATCCGATAAGTTACGTCGACGCCCTCTTCAACTCAGTCAGCGCCATGACCGTATGCGGCCTTTCGACGGTGAACCTGAGTTCATTGACACCATGGCAGCAAGTCATCCTGTTCTTACAGATGTGTTTTGGCAGTCCCGTGGGTATTCATACTTTGTTACGGGCAAAGGAGTTTCATCACCCTGTTCCACTAGGTCCTGGTATCATGGTTCATGGTCTTCATCCGAAGGCATGTGTTTCTAAGGGTATCTTGCATATCAAAGTGACGTCTCTCAGGTATTTCTTTTCGAAAAAACTCGATCATATCATCGCGATGGAGGCTGCTCGGCACGCGAGGCACAGACTGGAGGCTCAGTTGACCAGAGAAACATCTGCATCCAGAGGAAGGGGTCCGGATTGGTCACGTCGTGTTTCGACGCTATTCCGGCGACGGCCCGGCCCGAGTCCGCTTTCGGAAAGCGAATTGAGTGCGACGGAGGATGCTCTCGTATTGAAGGGGAAAGAGGGGGACAAGTCGGTCCGCGCACGTATGATCCGGAGGATGGATGCTCCACCCAGGCTTGTCAACCCGAGTGGACGAATTACCGAGACAGGTGATACCTCTGACAAGGAAGACTCGGCGTGCCAAAATGGAAATCACATGGCATCATCGTCAACCACGTCTTCACCGGGGCTCGCGTCAATCGCCGGCGAAAGAGCCCCAGCTTTGGAAAGCGGGGACACCGAATCAATTGGTGAGTATCGCGGGGAACGCGTTCGCTTGGAAGTTCCGGAGCGCGCCCAGGAAAAAGATGCGTCCGCTCACCCAAGTGATTCAAGTGACAGGCGTTCGTGAGTTGGTCATGCCCCTTATCGGTCAGGTTGCTAACAGCCTGTAGATCTCGTTGTCTGTCCGATCCTGGAGTTACGGACAGAACTGAGCTAGCGTCGTGTAAATCCGCATTTGCCCGTTTATGCAGGGCTGATAGTCTAACTAGAACTTAGCAAGCCACCCTTTCGTCAAGTCCAACACTTTTCATACGAGTTCCGAGAAGCTTGAGCGGTTGCCTAGGATGTCTAAGGCAATCAATGTGGAGTTCTCGCCAACGGTCGCCCACCAGGACTCGGCTCATCCTACTGCGCCAGATACCACGTGGGGTGATGGTACTCGTCAACGCCGCCCAACGGTAGTTTCGACTGGGGTTCACGTTCCTCTGGCTCGAAATCCCACAGTACACACGTATCGCTCGGTGCATACGGTACCTCGTTCCGATGGGTGTCTGGAAGTGCCGCCCTCTCAATCTGTATACAAGGGTTTCGGCGGCTTCCCTATGCCTCACCAGATTCTAGGCAGGTTTCTAGGAAGGTTGTTTCCGAAGGCAAAGGTTCGCCTCCACAGAACGATGACGATACCGGTTACGACCTCCCTCACGGGCGGCTCGATACTCTCCCATGGCAGACGCGGATCCCATGGCGTCAGCGATGCGGACGCGTCGAAACCAGCCACGTACATCTCGTTCCGCGCAACCGTCGGGCGTAACTCTGCTTTCCGTGCACTCACCAATGAACAATTGGAAGAACTGGGTGGAGTAGAATACCGTGCATTGAATGCGCTGTTATGGCTTGTTGCCATGGTTTGTGACACACTACACACAACATTTGTGACTAACGACATGCGATGGTGCTCGTGATAGTATCACTTCGGCATTCAGATCATCTCTTTCGTCGTAGTTGCACCATACATGTCGATGTCGAAATGGTCCAGCGACTTCGAACCACCTGCACTTCAGCGGCCCGTAGCCCCTTCCTGGTAAGTTGTCTGAAGGAAAGCGATGGTGGTAAATAATCCGTGATCCCAGGTTCTCGTTGTTTCAGGTCACATCCGCCTATACCAACACTGGAATGTCTCTTGTGGATCAATCGATGGTCCCATTTCAGACAGCGTACCCAATGATCTTCTTCATGATCATCTGTATACTTGCTGGAAATACAGCTTTCGTAAGTTGCACGTATCAGTGCAGTTTCGAAGGCTAAGTAGTCAATTGTCGGTTTATTCTCTATCCAGCCTGTCTTGTAAGTAACCACTTCACCGTCTATACTGCGCTCACGCTGCAAACGTTCAGTCTTCGCTTCACCATGTATGTTCTTCCTCGGACGTCCCAGTGGCTGCTCACTCCAGTTGAAGTTGGGTAGTCACCAAAATCATACCAGCCGGCTCGCGCCTAAACGAAACATTACACTTTCTACTCGATCATCCTCGTCGTTGTTTCATCTACCTGTTCCCGTCCCATCAAACATGGTTCCTTGTCACAATGTTACTTGTACTGAAGTATTTCGAATTCCCTTTAACACCTTTCGTTCTTGCTGATGTTTTATCTTTCAGTGTGTCGGATTGGTTGTGCTTTTTGATCTTGGACATTGGGAATTCTGCTATCAGTTCAATTCCTATCGGGGCGAGGATCGTAGCGGGGTTGTACCAGGCCATTGCTGTCCGGAACGCTGGCTTCAGCATTGTCCCGCTCTCTCAAGTCTCCCCTGCTGTCAAGTACGTGCAGCTCAATGAACCAGTTCCTGTCTCAATCCAATTCTATCAGAGTCATGTATGTTATCATGATGTACATCAGCGTTTGTGAGTGTACGCGCACACCCTGCCTCCCACTGGAACTAACGCCACAATCCTCTAGATCCAATCGCGTTGAGGTGAGTTCTATTGCAGTCGATAGCGTAATGCGTGACGTGGATGGCTGCAGTGTCCGTTCTACCAACGTGTACGAGGAACAGTCATTGGGTATCTTTTCTTCGAACGACGACGATGAAGAGAGTTTCCATCCTATTGGCTCGCGCGTAGCAATCTGGGGTCGATATCTAGGGATGCACGCACGTCGCCAGTTATCCTTCGGTAAGTAATCCCATAAGTTGAAACTGCGGATATGAGGTCTCACTCAAGGGAAGACATGTGGTGGTTGTCGCTGGGATTATTCCTGGTATGCATTATCGAAGTGAGCTCTGGTGTCGGCTGCGTGGCTTCCCTTTCTTACATGGCTACCAGAGAGATAATCTCGAAAATCCAAATAACCAAAGCTGGTTCAACATTTTTACCATAAGTGAGCACTCCGTACTACATATCACCTGTTCTTATCATATACTACCGCCCAGTTTTTGAACTTGTCTCAGCTTATGGTTCAGTTGGCCTTAGTCTGGGAGTTCCCAACGTAGGTCTCATTTGCCAATGCATTGTTTTCACCATCTCACATTCATGGGCAGCAAAACTACTCCTTCTCTGGGACGTTACGACCACTCTCGAAACTGGTGATCACCCTTGTCATGCTTCGCGGTCGACACCGTGGACTTCCGGTAGCCATCGATCGGGCAGTCATGCTTCCTTCCGAATTCAAAAATACCGAAGAGAATTTCGATCCACAACCTGCCGTAGATGAAAAGAGAACCAGTCATCACAGTTCCAATCAGGCTTCTAGATTGTTCAACAGACCAGGCGAAGTTGTCGACATTCCTGAAAATGAGGAGGGGATTGGGGAGAAGAGATCAAGTGACGAACACGAACTGAGGCTACGAGCCAGTAGGAGGAACAGCGTCGAGTCTTCCTCTCGGGTTCTGCAGTAGAGGAGGAAGGCGTTCCGCATTCACGATTTCTTGGACAGACGTAGATCGGAAGACATTTGTACCGACCAGCTTTTTACACGAGACAGCGCAATGTCCTACTGTACATGCAAGACGAGTACTGTAATTGTTGCACTGTAGTGGCCCGCAATATTGCAGGCATGTTTGAAACAGGGGTCTCAGTGGACTTGAGTCCGACTACTACTCTTACCAATGATCACGCATTGCGTATTACTTACGCCATGCTGCCACCGTCTCCACAACCCACCTCCAAGCGTGTAGAGTGCCCGCAAGATGCTGCCATCCGCCAAACCGACTCTCATGCCGCGCTGGCTCGACCGTCCGCGGTTACCTCATGGACTCCGTCATCCGTCACCTGGTTCCTCAATCGCAGTTACAACCACCACGACCTCCTCTGAGATCTGATAAATGTCGGCACATACGTCCGTTCATACAAGAACGCAAACCATGCCAGATTGTACGCCTGGGGGCAAGGAGTGATACACGCTTCTGGCGAATAGCTGTGAGGATGCTCGTGTCATTGGCTGCGCAAGCGTCTCACAAGGAAAGCAGACTGGCCCCCACAACGATTACCTGCGGGTTTATGCTGAGCTGGATTTTCCTGAGGTTACAGTAAAGAAAGCAATGTCCATTCGCAAAAGCAAGCAACTCAGCGCGGTGCTCGGCCCACCCGAAAATGTGTCCTTGGATGAGCACGACTGTTCGCCACAGTAACGGGAAACGACTCATTACTTGACAGCTCAAGGTGGGATGGCGCTACATCCCCCTAAATATGTGATCACTTGCTGCTCTGTGATCTTCGGAAGTCACCATCCGAAATTCTTCCATCCCTCCTCGGTGACATTCTTTCTCCCAGTCGCCTACTCTTCTACTTTTTCATGCGACACAATTTTATAATGTCTCTACACTCCGGGAAGCCCGAGAGAACTTCATACCTAAACCCGAGCTTTCTCGGTGAGCCTACTATCCAAGCCTTTCTGATCACAGACGTTCAAATGCAAACTCCAGGATATCTACATTGGAGATGCTGGACGAAGTCGAAGAACTTAACCTCGTCCTGATCATTATGCTATTACGTGGGGCATAGACTTGGATCCCACGCCAGAGCTGTCCAGCGCTGGTTGGACACAATGGGGAATGAGGACGGTTCAGGGCCTGCCAGATGGGCATGAATCGCGATAGGAGTGATACTTGCTTCCGTCGCTCGGATTGCTTCTATGATGCTTTCTACACCATTGCCACTGTAAATCATTGCTGAAGCACTGACCTGTGACAACCCCTGGTGAGTTCAAGCAACGTGATATATATTTGTGTTTCTCGGATCTTCTGGACACAATAATTGCTCTCGAAATTGATCCATTACTGCGCTCAGCTTCCCCATGCCAACTGATGGGTTCAGATATGAATGTGTAACTGAACATCCAGCAATATTGTAGATGAATTTGCATCTGCAAAAGAGGAATATCTGCTGTTGGGCATAGCCGAATTATCGAGGGGGGCTTAGTCAGCCAATCATCAAATCAGTCCTCGAGTCCTCCAACGCTGCTCAGCGGTAGGTCTCGCCGTCAACATTTCAACACCCTTCTGTGCTAGGTTCCACCAGCGGGCGATATGGCTCATGGCGGGCGCCGGTTTACGGCCTATCTGTGGCAAGGCATACGAGAGAATCTCAACTTCTTCAGAGTTCACCTGCTCTTCTTGTGCGTATTCCATTGGAGATGGTTACATGCCGTTCCGATTCCTGCAACAGTACCTTCACACCACTCGTTGCATCAGCCGTACTTTACGCTTCTAACGGAAAATATCCGATAAGTTACGTCGATGCCCTTTTCAACTCAATCAGTGCCATGACCCTATGCGGCCTTGCGACGGTGAACCTGAGTTCATTGACACCATGGCAGCAAGTCATCCTGTTCTTACAGATGTGTTTCGGCAGTCCCGTGGGTATCCGGTATCTCCATAGTCTGATACGGATGAAGGGGTTTAAATTACATTGTCTCACTAGGTCCTGGTATCGTGGTTCATGGTCTTCATCCGAAGGCATGTGTTTATAAGGGTTTCTTGCATATCAAAGTGACGTCTCTCAGGTATTTCTTTTCGAAAAAATTCGATCATATCATCGCGATGGAGGCTGCTCGGCATGCGAGGCAAAGACTGGAGGCTCAGTTGACCAAAGAAACATCCACACCGAGAGGAAGCGATCTTGGTTGGTTTCGCCGTGTTTCGACGTTGTTCCGGCGACGGCCTGGCCTGAGCCCGCTTCCGGAAAGCGTGTTGAGCGCAACGGAAGACGCTGTCGTACCGAAGGGAAAGGAGGGGGAAAAGACAGTCCGGGCGCGTGTGATTCGTAGGATGGATGCTCCACCCAGGCTCGTCAACCCGAGTGGACGAATTACCGAGACGGGCGATACCCCTGATAAGCAACTTCCGGCGTGCTTGAATAGAAATCACGCGGTAGCACCTTCACCTACTTCGCCGGGGCGCGCGTCAATTCCCAGCGAAAGGGCCCCAACTGCCGAAAGCTTGGTCATCGATCCAATTGGTAAGTATCCTGTAGAAGGCGTTCGTTTGGATGTTCCCGAGCGCACCCAGGAAAAAGAGGCGTCAACTCATCCAAGTACTTCGAGTAACGGGCGTTCGTGAGTAGGCCATGCCCTTATCTGTCAGGCCACTAAAATAGCCTTTAGAACCAGTTGTCCGTCGGATCTTGGAGTTATAGACAGAACTGAGCTCGTGTCGTGTAAATCCGCATTTGTCCGTTTATGCAGGGCTGATAGTCTAACTAGAACTCAGCGAGTCACCCTGTCGTCAATTCCGACGCCTTCCATACGAGTCCGGAGAAATTTGAACGGTCGCCCAGCATGTCCAAGGCAATCAATGTGGAGTTCTCGCTAACGGTCGCCCACCAGGATTCGACTCATTCTACCGCACCAGATACCACCTGGGGTGATGGTACTCATCAACGACGCCCAACGGTAGTTTCGACTGGGGTTCATGTTCCTCTGGCTCTAAATCTCACAACGCGCACTCATCACTCGGTGCACACGGTGCCTCGCTCCGATGGGTATTTGGATTTGCCGCCCTCTCAATCTGTATACAAGGGTTTCGGCGGCTTCCCTATGCCTCACCAGATTCTAGGCAGGTTTCTAGGAAGGTTATTTCCGAAGGCCAAGGTTCGCCTCCACAGAACGATGACGATACCGGTTACGACCTCCCTTGCGGGGGGCTCCGTACTCTCCCATGGCAGACGTGGATCCCATGTCGTACACGATCGTGGCGTCAGCGATGCGGACGCGTCGAAACCAGCCACGTACATCTCGTTCCGCGCAACCGTCGGACATAACTCCGCTTTCCGTGCACTCACCAATGAACAATTGGAAGAATTGGGTGGAGTAGAATACCGTGCATTAAATGCGCTTTTATGGCTTGTTGCCATGGTTTGTGACACACTACACACAACATTTGTGACTAACGACATGCATTGATACTCGTGATAGTATCACTTCGGTATTCAGATCATCTCTTTCATCGTAATCGCACCGTACATGTCAATGTCGAAATGGTCCAGCGACTTCGAACCACCTGCACTTGAGCGGCCCGTAGCCCCTTCCTGGTAAGTTCTTTGAAGGAAACCGATGGTGGTAAATAACCTGTGATCCCAGGTTCTCCTTGTTTCAGGTTATATCCTCATATACCAACACTGGAATGTCTCTTGTGGATCAATCGATGATTCCATTTCAGACCGCGTACCTAATGATCTTCTTCATGATTATCTGTACACTTGCTGGAAATACAGCTTTCGTAAGTCGGACGTTTCAGAGCATTTTCGAAGGCTAAGTGCCTCGGCTCACTCTCCACCCAGCCTGTCTTGTAAGTAAGTTCTTAACCGTCTGTATCATGCTCACGCTACAAACCTTCAGTCTTCGCTTCACCATGTATGTTCTTCGTTCGACATCCGAATGGCTGCTCACCCCAGTTGTAGTTGGGTTGTTACCAAGATCATACCAGCTGGTTCACGCCTAAACGAAACATTACATTTTCTACTTGACCATCCGCGCCGTTGTTTCGTCTATCTGTTCCCATCCCATCAGACGTGGTTTCTTCTCACGGTGTTACTTGTACTGAAGTATTTTGAACACACTTTAAATACTTTCCCTTCTTGCTGATGTTTTATCTTTCAGCGTGTCAGATTGGCTGTGCTTTCTAATCTTGGACATCGGGAATTCTGCTATCACTTCAATCCCTGTTGGGACGAGGATCGTAGCAGGATTGTACCAAGCCGTCGCCGTCCGGAGCGGTGGCTTCAATATTGTCCCACTCTCTGAGCTCGTCCCTGCCGTCAAGTGGGTGCAGGTCGATCTCTTAGTTCCGTGTGCTGATCCAACTCTGTCAGTGTCATGTATGTTATCATGATGTACATCAGCGTTTGTGAGTGTACACACACACACCCTGCCTCCTATTGGAACTAATGGCACGGTTCCTTAGATCCAATCGCATTGAGGTAAGTCGTATCACAGTCGATAGCGTAATGTTGTGACGTGTGTGGCTGTAGTGTCCGTTCCACCAACGTGTACGAAGAACAGTCATTGGGTATCTTTTCTGCGGACAAGGACGATGAAGAGAATTTCCATGCTATTGGCTCGCGCGTGGCAATTTGGGGTCGATATTTAGCAATGCACGCACGTCGCCAGTTATCCTTCGGTAAGTAATCCCATGAGTTGAAACTGCGGATATGAGGTCTCACTCAAGGGAAGACATGTGGTGGTTGACGCTGGGATTATTCCTAGTATGCATTATCGAAGTGAGCTCAGGTGTTGGCTGCGTGGCTTGTCCTTCTTACATGGCCACCAGAGAGATAACCTCGATAACCCAGATAATCAAAGCTGGTTCAACATTTTTACCATAAGTGAGGACTCCGTACTACATATCACCTGTCCTAATTGGATACTACTGCCCAGTTTTTGAACTTGTCTCAGCTTATAGTTCAGTTGGCATTAGTCTGGGAGTTCCTAACGTCCGTCTCGTTTGCTGGTACATTGTTTTCACCATCTCACATTCATTGGCAGCAAAACTACTCGTTTTCTGGGTCGTTGCGACCGCTCTCGAAACTGGTGATCGCCCTTGTCATGCTTCGCGGTCGGCATCGTGGACTTCCGGTAGCGATCGATCGGGCAGTCGTGCTCCCTTCCGAATTCAAAAATGTCGAAGAGAATTCTGGTCCCCAAACTACCATGTATGAAAAGAGTTCCGGTCCTCACAGTTCTAATCAGGTTTCTAGATTGTTCAACAGACCAGGTGAAGTTGTCGACATTCCTGAAAATGAGGGGGGGATTGGGGAGAGGAGATACGAGAGCGACGAACACGAACCGAGGCTACGAGCCTGTAGGAGGAATAACGTCGAGTCTTGCTCTCGGGCTCTGCAGTAGAGGAGGAGGGCGCTCTAGTGCATCTACCATTTCTTGTCCAAACGTAGATGGATACTTCAACTTCGGAAGATAGTCTGTACCAACCGGCTTTTTATACAAGACGACGCGATGTCGTACGTACAAGACATGTACTGTAATCGTTGCACTGTAGTGGACCGCAATGCAGGCATGTTTCAGGGGTCTCAGTGGACTTTTGAGTCTGACTACTACTCTTACCAATGATCACGCATTGCGTACTTACGCCATGCTGCCACCGTCTCCACAACCCACCTCTAGGCGTGTAGAGCGCACGCATGGTGCTGATGCTGCCATCCGCCAAACCGACTCTGATGCCGCGCTAGCTCGACTGTCCGCGGTTAAGAAGGGTTACCTCACGGACTCCTTCATCGGTCACTTGGTTCCTCGATCGCAGTTACAACCACCGCGACCCCCTCTGATAAACGTCGGCACATACGTCCGTTCATACTCGATCGATCACCTTGTGGAAGAGTGGATAAGTATCTCCAAACAAGAACGCAAACCATGCCAGATCGTAAGCCTGGGGGCGGGAAGTGATACACGCTTCTGGCGAATAGCTGTGAGGATTCCCATGTCATTGGCTGCGCGAACGTCTCACAAGGAAAGCAGACTGGACCCTACAATGATTACCTGCAGGTTTATGCTGAGTTGGATTTCCCTGAGGTTACAGTAAAGAAAGCAATGTCCATTCGCAAAAGCAAGCAGCTCAGCACAGTGCTGGGACCGCCCGAAAATGTGTCCTTGGGTGAGCACAACTGTCCGCCACAGTAACGGGAAACAACTCATTACTTGACAGCTCAAGGCGGGATGGCGCTACATTCCTCTAAATATCACTTGCTGCCCTGTGATCTACGGATGCCACCATCCGAAATTCTTCCATCCCTCCTCGGTGACATTCTTTCTCCCAGTTTGCCTACTCTCCTGCTTTTTGAGTGTGTGCTCGTATACATGTCACCAGAGGCCTCTTCGAACTTGATTCAGTGGTTCGTAGATTACTTCCAGTCCAACCCAGTGTCTCCAGACTCCGGGGTTCTTGGTGCGATCGTTTATGAGATGTTCGGTCTCCAGGACAGTTTTGGTCAGGTTATGATGAACAATCTTCGGGTCAGTGATTTCTCTGTTCATGTGTCAGGGATGTTGAACCCCAGTAGTCTAGGAACGTGTCGTTAATAGGGGCCTTGCCTTACCCCTCAGTACAAACGCTCCCTGAGCGTTTTACGCGGCACAACTTTACGATGTCCAAAGCTCTTACACTCCGGGAAATCCGAGAAAATTTCATACCTAAATCCGAGCTTGCTCGGTGAGTCTACCATCCAAGCGTCTCTGATCCCAGACATTCAATTGCGGACACCAGGATATCCGCTTTGGAGATGCTGGACGAAGTCGAAGAACTTAACCTCGTCCTGGATCATTATGCTATTACGTGGGGCGTAGAATTAGATCCCACACCGGAGCTGTCCAGCGCTGCGTGGACGCAATGGGGAATGAGGACGGCTCGGGGTCTGCCAGATGGGCTTGAGTCATGATAAGAGTAATACTTCCGTCGCCCGGATTGCTTCTATGATACATCCTAAACCTTTGCCACTCTGGATTATTGTTAAGGTGCTGAGGTGTGTCAACCACTCACGAGTTCAAGCAACGTGATATATAGCACTATTTTTCGGACTTCCTGCATCTGAAGGTTGCTCTCGAAGGTCACCTTGTTCACCTCGCTAGACTTCACACCACCATCGCACAAAACCTTCTTGCACGGATTAACGGTACGTTAGACGAGGGGTTTCATCAGGTTCTCAAACGGAGCGCGACTAAGCTCCTCGAAGATGAAATGTTTGGAAACAGTCGTGTCTGCGGGGGTAGAGGGCAGGCTAATTTCAGCCTGCGTTATAGACGACTAGATATTGGCATTTTCGGCGGCTTCGCGAATGCGCTGTATGGTAGTGCGGTCTTGACCAAGATCGATCCTGATTTTCTCGGTGCTCTAGAAGGCACGAATTTTTTCTTGCTGATCAAAACGCCCTCGATATCGCTGCCTCTTGCCACGGACATCAACCTCGACAGGTGGTCGAGCATGGCGGCTGCTCGAGTCTTACATATTCACGTTACCTAGGTATCGTAAAACTTGAGACGTTATCTGCTCCACTGCACGAAAGCGGAGGGCCGGTCGCGCCCCGTGCAGGCGATCGTCGTGGAAAATTTCCGGAAAAACTGGCGCATGATGACCTCCCGGGCCGTCTTGACCTGCGTAAATGAGATAACGAAAAGCGCACATGCAGAAGTACCCGCTGATAGCGAATCACATGTGAACCCATGACAAGCACCGTTCTGACGACTAATAGTGTCATGTCTGGAGTATCTCCAGACAGGTCTTCGCTACGGCAATACCATCAATGGGGATTTTGCTCCCATGGAACTCCTTCGGATACCATCTAGGGGGTAAATTTTCGTGCGTAAACGACCTACGCCAAATAACGATGGTCAGCGAGACCACATTCGCATCACTGTCCATAGGGGGAAGACGTACACATTGCCCCACCAGCCATAATAATTTACTCCCACCGAGTACGCGGTATATGGATAGAAATACATAAACCCACCCGGATAGTTAAACTCCATCAACGTCCGATGTTTCGATGGTTGCATCCAGAGAAGCGAGGTCAGACCGTTTCCGTGCACGCCCACCATAATCTACGCAAAACAGATATAGATTGAGCGACGAACGCGATTTCGGCCAACACTAGTCAAGCTGATCCACCCACCGTTGTCCGTGCTGCCAGCCTGATCTGTTCTTCCCGCGACAGCTTCTCCATACTGACGACGTTCACCTCATACCCATACTCCTCCCCAAGAGCATAGAGAGCCTCGACGAGCAGTTCGTGGTCTTCGTCTAAGAGCCTACGCTCACTTGCTTGTCTAGATATATACGTGATTACGGGACGTCCCGTATCAGGCAACTTGGAAAGCCCTGAAAACTTCATAACATTCCTCACGATAGGACTCCACCAATGGGGGCTACCGGGAAGTGAACACGCTTCGGCCATGGGTATTTGCACTTCCTTAGCGTGTGGCCCTTCCAGGGAAACCGCCCGGTCCGAAAGCAAGGCGCGGTCTAGTAGAAACGGCTTGCCCAGCTGAGCGCGATCGTCCCAGTCATTGGAGAATTCCATAGTCACAGACGGGAAAGAGCTTCGAAGAATCCACTGGTTCAAGCGTGGGGGATCGCGCCACCGACTGGCGTCCAAGCGCACGAACCACATGCGACGCGGGGCAGGGAGAATGGTATCCCCCGACTCGGAGATGGACGGATCTAGAGAGGAGTATGTCCGCCAAAAGCCAAGGAAGAGCTCTGCGGTGAAGTGGTAGTAGTGCTGGATACTATCAGCACCAAAATGATTCAGTCAAAACGAGGAGTATAAATCGTAGAGTCCGAACGCACTACTGTGGTGGGTCATTCACGATCCACTGTGGAGAGAGTACACGTGCAGTGAGAAATGTCGCCTTCGAGAGTCAACGCGAACCAGGAGAGGGTTTTACTTACTGCGACACCGTCTACCAGTGACGCGCCGGTGCCAAACAATTCCCTAGCTTCTGCTACTGAGATGATACGCATTTGACGATCAGTTGGACGTCGTGCTGCTATTTGTTCCGGATAGTACCCTATCTTGACGCCGGTAGAAGTCAACAATTTGCGTGGTGGGATGGTCTCAGGCATGTCCGTCACTACAAAAATTGTCCCATTCATGACGTAGAGGTTGTCGAATATCGTCCATCCTGCGTATGGTTCGTACCTAAGTCAAAATGCCAGGCAATTGATCACACATACCTGGCGCGTGGAGCACAATGTTCGTCTGGGGTATCGCATCCTGATCAGTCTGCCAAGACGTGTGGATTCTCCAAGTTTCTCGGTCACCAGCCAAGTCCACAGCCTGCTTGAAAAACGACACAGAAAAACCGGTAGAGAGCGGTTCTCGAACGTTGAAAAGGTCAAACAACACCGCAGGGGAGGCAAACACGACAACGAATAGGAGTACCCTCCATCTTCTTGGGAGTGCGGGGAAGGACCTAAGCATGGGGAATCAGTCGACCACTGTAACTGACCGACTTACGGGAATGATCGGAGCAGGGGACCTACTTTGGTGTCGTGCAGTATCGGATTTCCTTCCCCTGTGTGCCAATTCAAATCAAACAGTTGTTATTTACCTTGCTTGCAAGTAGTGTTGCCGTCGAACCGATTACCGAGCCCAACTCGCTCGAAGTTAAGTTCACTTCGATTCGAATTCTACGTCAGTTCGGTTACTAACGTTCGACTGAAGTCATACCAAAATGGGCTAAGATGGGACAACAACGCGATTGGATGAACTGTTTTAGCGACTTCGTTCGAGTTCAGTTTGTTACACTTCGGTGAGTCAAACGGTGTGGCCGAACTACCACTTCAATTCGACTTGGTCTGGATCGCGGCAACACTACATGCAAGGTTTCTCCAAATATTCATGCGGGCTCCCGGCAAATGCCGAGTGTTACATGGAAAATCTTGGCCAAAAAAACTCCCTTGCCTGTCACGAACAACGACATACTTATCAAGTCAGTAATGCTTTGTTCGCCAGAGGCGAGCGAGGTTTTCCAATATGGCCAACCGTTTCACTGTATCTGCTATGCACAATTTGCTTTGTTCGCCAGAGACGAGGGAGGTTTCCAGTTTAGGAAATAACTTCGCACGTAGCACGTGGCATTTGCCGGAGTGCATTGCCACGAATATTCGGGTCTTGCAGGTAAGTAACAACTGTTTGATTTGAATTGGCACACAGGGGAATGAAATCCGATACTGCACGACACCAAAGTAGGTCCCCTGCTCCGACCATTCCCGTAAGTCGGTCAGTTGCAGTGGTTGACTGATTCACCATGCTTAGGTCCTTCCCTGCACTCCCAAGAAGATGGAGGGTACTCCTATTCGTTGTCGTGTTTGCCTCCGTTGTGGCGTTGTTTGACATTTTCAACGTTCGAGAACCGCTTTCTAGTGGTTTTTCTGCATCGTTTTTCAAGCAAGCGGTGGACTTGGCTGGCGACCGAGAACCTTGGAGGATCCACGCGTCTTGGCAGACTGATCAGGATGCGATACCCCAGACGAACATTGTGCTCCACGCGCCAGGTATGTGTGATCACTTGGCTGGCCTTCTGACTTAGGTATGAACCACACGCAGGATGGACGATTTTCGACAACCTCTATGTCATGAATGGGACAGTTTTCGTAGTGACAGACAAGCCTGAGACCATCCCACCACGCAAATTGGTGACTTCTACCGGCATCAAGATAAGGGACTATCCGGAATACATAGCAGCACGACGTCCGACCGATCGTGAAATGCGTATCATCTCAGTAGCAGAAGCTAGGGAATTGTTTGGCTCTCGCGCGTCACTGGTAGACGGTGTCACAGTAAGTAATACCTTCTGGTTCACGTTGACTCTCGAAGGCGACATTTCTCACTGCACGTGTACTTTCTCCATAGTGGATCGTGAACGACCCACCACAGTTGTGCGTTCAGACTCTACGATTTTTACTCCTCGTTTTGACTGAATGATGCGGCAATTTTGGTGCCTATAGCATTCAGCACTACTTCCACTGGACCGGAGAGCTCTTCCTTGGCTTTTGGCGGACTTACTCCTCTCTAGATCCCTTCATCTCTGAGTCGGGGGATACCATTCTCCCCGCCCCGCGTCGCATGTGGTTCGTGCACTTGGATGCCAGTCGGTGGCGCGACCCCGCACGCTTGAACCAGTGGATTCTTAGAAGCTCCTTTCCCTCTGTGACTATGGATTTCTCCAATGACTGGGATGACCGCGCTCAGCTGGGCAAGCCATTTCTACTAGACCGCGCCTTGCTTTCGGACCGGGCGGCTTCCATGGAAGGGCCACACACTCAGAAAGTGCAACTACCTACGGCGGAAGCGTGTTCACTTCCCGGTAGCCCCCACTGGTGGAGTCCTATCGCGAGGAATGTTATGAAGTTTTCAGGGCTTTCCGAGTTACCTGATGCGGGACGTCCCGTAATCACGTATATATCTAGACAGGCAAGTGAGCGTAGGCTCTTAGACGAAGACCACGAACTGCTCGTGGAGGCTCTCTATGCACTTGGGGAGGAGTACGGGTATGAGGTGAACGTCGTCAGTATGGAGAAGCTGCCGCGGGAAGAACAGATCAGGCTGGCAGCGCGGACAACGGTGGGCGGATCAGCCTGATTAGTGTTGGCTGAAATCGCATTCGTCGCTAAACCTATATCTGTTTTGCGTAGGTTATGATGGGCGTGCATGGAAACGGACTGACCGCACTTCTCTGGATGCAACCGTCGAAACATAGGACGTTGATGGAGTTCTTCTATCCGGGTGGGTTTAGGTACTCTTACCCATATACCGCGTACTCGGTGGGAGTAAATTATTATGGCTGGTGGGACAATGTGTACGTCTGCCCCCTATGGACGGTGATACGAATGTAGTCTCACTGACCATGTTATTTGGCGTAGGTCGTTTACACACGAAAAATTACCTCGTACAGCATATCCTAAGGGGTTCCATGGGAGCGAAATTCCTATTGATGGTATTGCCGTAGCGAAGACCTGTCTGGAGATACTCCAGACATGACACTGTTAGTCGTTGTCAGAACGGTCCTCGTCATGGGTTCACATGTGATTCGCTATCTACTAAGACACTGCCGTCAACGTTAGGAGGTCCGAATAGTAGTAGGGGGGCCGATCCAAAGTTCTATTGCTGCTGCCGTTTCTCTGGGGGGAATAACTACGTACCCTGTTCCTTACTTCGTCGTGACGCTAGGTCATGGGCACATGCATATCTTGCTATACGATTGTCTCGGTCATTTCTGCATGTGCGCTTTTCGTTATCTCGTTTACGCAGGCCAAGACGGCGCGGGAGGTCGTCATGCGCTGCAGACGCACCATAGTGCTAAGGATATCCGGAGTACCTGCCCGACGGTTACCGTTGCCATTTGCGTGTTATTGCATTATGTAATCAAAGCCACGATCTTGTCGTGAAATGCCAGGACTAGGCGTTGTGAAAGAGGATTGTTCCACTCGTACGACGATGTACCCTGTAAGCCTTCTTTCTTTTCGCAGAATAAGCTATTGAAACCAACATGTTTTCTTTGTTTTTTGACAGTGCTTTGTGAGTAGCCCGCGTTCAAAATCGCGACAGGTAGCCCTACCCACGACTGCCATCATCTTCCTCGAGCTTGACTTGAACGCGACGCTGTGTGGCACTCCATAGCGGCTTTGGCGTCGTCCTCATGCCGTCCTCACTCAAGCCAGTCGTGCAAGAAACCCTCTCTCCAGGTGGTTTACCCTTGGAGTTATGGCTCATGGTCATGAAACTATTGCCCAACAGCAGCGCCCGCTCATGCCTCCAAGTCTGTCGTTCCTGGCATGACATGGCTCTCACTGTGCTGTTCCGGACTGTTAAACTCCATTTTACTGGATCTGGTTTGGCTTTTTATGGCGACTTCTCCACGCAGCAAAGAGTAGTACTTTCAGCGCCAATCTCCGAACGCTCTTGGGAAATCCTCGATTATATCCCTACCAACTCTAAATTCGCTAAAGCAATCAAATACATCATCGTGTATGCGTCCGTGGCGCCCCTCGCCTTTGAAAAACGTAGGTGACGCAGCCCTTACCTTGCAAACCGGGCACTCACCTGACTGTTTGGAAGTATGCTTGATCAAGGCCTTACGTTGCATGCCGCACCTCTTGGGGTTCGAATGGATCTCGGCACACTCGCCTTGCGTCATTCAAAATATTCAGCAGACGTTGTTAGTCTCGTGCCGCAATCTGCGACACCTGCGCTACCCTCTGTAAGTTTATTTCGCATGCGCTTGAAATTAACCCCGCCTGATCTCGTCGCTCGCATAAACTAGTGATACTACGCCGCCCCCTTTCGATCCTTTCCCCCAGAAACTAACCTCTCTGAACCTTACACCGGCAGAGATGTGGGAAAACGAAGACAATGCGTTTTGGTATATCATCGACGTGTTCCCTTCCGCTCTGGACACACTTACTTCTCTCACTCTGGCCTGTGTTTCCATGAAGGATATTCCAACCCAAATGTTTCAGATGTTCGCCCGTCTCCGGGAGCTGACACTGTGGGAGCCCTATGAGATCGACGCACTACTCCTTCCTCTCCGTCACGAAAAAGCACTCGAATCTTTGTCACTGCGAGGCGCGGATGGTGGCGATAATCTGCGCGCATTTCTTCGAGGGGCTACAGCGCTTCTGCCCCAGTTGACGACATTCGTGTTGACGTCAGATGAATATATCGAAGGCGACGATCTCAATGCTATTCGTGATTTCCTGACAGCACATCCGGGGCTGATAAGATTACACCTCTGTATCTATTGCCCCTCGCGGTTAACGCCAATTCTCTATCCAGCCTTGGCGAAGTTGCAGTCGTTAGAAGCCCTCTGGTTGGACACAGGTCCTGGGGAAATGTTGGATATCAGGCCCTTGCTTGCCGTGCTACCCAGATCGTTGCAGGTGCTAGTTCTATACGTACACCATGATTGTTTTGGTGAACTAGTAAGCCCATCTATTCTCTTGCCAGAGATACCAGTTGACTTCGTATTGTCACAGCTTCGGTGTTTAACCGAGTTTTCTCATCTCAGGTCGTTATGTGTGCCCTACGAGGAGCCTCTGACGCCGCAGGTTCTCGCCATCGAACTTAAACACCTTACGTTTGTGGCCGCAGGGAAGTCTGTCCGGTATGTAGAACGCGGTTCGTCAGACGGAACGGTGGAACTCTGCGCAGCACCGCTTCTGGAAGTGGCGACGTGGCACCCGTCTGACTTCGGCGATGACCTTAACATGGCCTGGATGGCGGAAGACTTGAAATCTTGGATCACTAGTGCCGAGTGGAAGGTCTTACACTGATGGAGGATACTGCTACGCTCGTGTACCGAGCCTGGAGCACATTTGAGAGGGGAGGCTCGTTGTCAAGAGTAACTTTGTATGTATACGACTTGCGTCCCTTGGGGTATCCAGGTTACGACTTTGTCATGTCCGCTGTTTTATGTAAGCTTAATGTAGACACTGTTTGACTTGACTTTGGTAGACAAGAGAAGGAAAGTTGATACTCCCCGGCGCTAAAGTAGGTGCCCCTGCTTCGATCCTCCCCGTAAGTCGGTCAGTTGCGGTGGTCGACTGATTTCCCATGCTTAGGTCCTTCCCCGCACCTCCAAAAAGACGGGAGGTACTTCTATTCGTTGTCGTGTTTGCCTCCCTTGCGGTGTTGTTTGACCTTTTCAATGTTCGAGAATCGCTTTCCAGTGGTTTTTCTGGGGTGTTTTTCAAGCAGGCCGTGGACTTGGCGGGTGACCGAGAACCTTGGAGAATCCACACGTCTTGGCAGACTGATCAGGATGCGATACCCCAGACGAACATTGTGCTCCACGCGCCAGGTATGTGTGATCAATTGCCTGACCTTGTGATTCCGGTACGAACCACACGCAGGATGGACGATATTCGACAACCTCTACGTCATGAATGGGACAATTTTCGTGGTGACAGACAAGCCTGACACCATTCCACCACGCAAACTGTTGACTTCTACCGGCGTCGAGATAAAGAACGATCCAGAACTCATAGCAGCACGACTTCCAACCGATCGCGAAATGCGTATCATCTCAGTAGCAGAAGCTAGGGAATTGTTTGGCTCTGGCGCGTCGCTGGTAGACGGTGTCACAGTGAGTAAAATCTTCTCCTGATTCGCGTTGACTCTTGAAGGCGACATTTCTCACTGCACGTGTGCTCTCTCCATCAGTGGATCGTGAACGACCCCCCGCAGTTGTGCGTTCAGACTCTACGAGTTTTTTCTTTATTACTCCTCGTTTGACTGAATGATGCGGCAATTTTGGTGCTTATAGTATCCAGCACTACTACCACTGGACCGCAGAACTCTTCCTTGGCTTCTGGCGGACTTACTCCTCTCTGGATCCCTCCATCTCCGAGTCGGGGGATACCATTCTCCCCGCCCCACGTCGTATGTGGTTCGTACACTTGGATGCCAGTCGGTGGCGTGATCCCGTACGCTTGAACCAGTGGATTCTTAGGAGCTCCTTTCCCTCTGTGACTATGGAATTCTCCAATGACTGGGACGATCGCGCTCAGCTGGACAAGCCGTTTCTACTCGACCGCGCTTTCCTTTCAGACCGGGCGGCTTCCAAGGAAGGACCACACGCTAAGAAAGTGGGACGACCTCTGGCTGAAGCGTGTTCACTCCCTGGTACCCCTCATTGGTGGAGTCCTATTGCAAAGAACGTTATGAAGTTCTCAGGGCTTTCCGAGTTGCCTGATACGGAACGTCCTGTAATCACGTACATATCTAGACAGACGAGTGGGCGTAGGCTCTTAGACGAAGACCACGAACTGCTCGTCGAGGCTCTCTATGCACTGGGGGAGGAGTACGAGTACGAGGTGAATGTCGTCAGTATGGAAAAGCTATCGCGGGAAGAACAGATCAGACTGGCAGCACGAACAACGGTGGGTGGAGTATCAGCTTGATTGGTTTCTTTTGGCTGGAATTGCGCTGGTTTGCTCAACCTATTCTATTTTGCGTAGATTATGATGGGCGTGCATGGGAACGGACTGACCTCGCTTCTCTGGATGCAACCATCGAAACATAGGACGTTGATGGAGTTTTACTATCCGGGTGGGTTTACGTACGATTACCAATATACCGCGTACTCGGTAGGAGTAAACTATTATGGCTGGTGGGGCAATGTGTACGTCTCTCTCTTCCCCCATGGACTTGTGATACAAAGTGTGGTTTTCGCTGACCATTGTTATTTGGCGTAGGTCATTTACGCACGAAAATTTACCCCGTAAAGCGTACCCCAAGGGGTTCCAAGGGAGCGAAATCCCTATTGATGGCATTGCCGTAGCGAAGACCTGTCTGGAGATACTCCAGACATGACACTATTAGTCGTCGTCAAAACGGTGCTCGTCATGGGTTCACAAGTGATTCGCTATCAGACACTGTCGTCAACGTTAGGTTTGGTCCGAATAGTAGGTAGGTAGGGGGGCCGATCTGAAGCTCTTATTGCTGCTACCGTTTCTCTGGGAGAATAACTACGTTACCCTGTTTCTTGCTTCGTCGGGCACGGTACGTCATGGGCACATACATATTTTTCTATACAATTGTCTCGGGTGCTTCTGCATGTGCGCTTTTGGTTATTTCGTTCGCACAGTTCATGACTGTCTGAGGGGTCCGGTCATATATCATGTATCATGCGCAGCAGATCGACACCACTGAACTGTGGTGATGCATGATACCGGTTTGATGATTCTTTTCGAAGCGCCAAGTTCGCCGACTTGCAAACAACTTTTTTTTCACTTTATCGTGAGGCTGGCTTCGGCGATGTTCAACTGCGGACTGAGATGAGTTGGCTGAGCGTCCTTGGCGTACCATCGCATCGCCCGTAAGAAAGATTCACTGTTTGATTCTCTAGCCGCGCTCAAAACAAGCCATTGTCAACTCAGTGAGGAAATATGAACACCATTCCAATATATGTAGAGATAATGAAAAAGCAGGTTATATTAGCACGAGACGCACTCACGAGAACATGGTCATCCGCAATCTATACTCAGAGTCCAGACAATTTAAAGTTTCGTCCTGAACTGAGCGAGCGCAAGGGGTTGGTCTGTGCCAAGATAGTTAGCAGTGAAGATAGTGGTATAAAACACAGCGTAAACGCACACGTCGAATTGTATAGGTTATCTGTTGGGGTGAGACCGACGTGTGCATGGAGCCCGCTCGCATCGACCAAGTCAGGTGTCAACTCATCGATGGAACGTGCCCCGATGAGGCGCATGTTCATTTCGAGTTCGTCCTGGCCGCATCATCAGCAAACTATGAATCATGGAAACCAAGCGACCATACCCTAAAGATTTGGAACGCTTTCTCGACACCCTCCTGTCCGTACACAGAAAGAGTACATAAAAGCACGTCCTACGCCAACAGCAGAGGCACCCAACGCGATCGCCTTCAAGACATCGCTGGCGCGTCTGACACCTCCATCCACGAAAACCGCGAAACGCGGGTTGGGCCAAGGCCCGCGGGTCTTGAGAGCCGCAACAATGTCAATGAGGTTTTCGACACCAGAACGGGCAGTGTCGAGCTGCCTTCCACCGTGATTAGAGAGAACGATACCGGATAGACCGTAGTCATAGGCCATCAGAGCATCTGCGGGAGTTGCGACGCCCTTGAGGATAATGTGCACTATCAAGATTATTACGTAAGGTATGATTTGTGAGAGAGACATCAACACCTACTGTTAGTGATGCTCTTGAACCATGGAATATCCTTCCACGAAAGCGAGGGGTCGATGAAGGACTACCTCAGGGGTGTTACAACGGCCAGCCAAGACGAATCAATGGGCGCTAACCGAGATAGCACGTGCAACTCCTTCATCTTTTTTCACACCGCTATCGCCTTCCTGAACTTTGGCAACACCACTTTCGTCGACGAATTTCATGCGCATGTCTTTCTCACGTCTGCCCAACTGCGGAGCATCGACGGTGATGAAAAGGGCCTTTACACCACGCTTCTCGGCATGTTGGACGTAGCGCTTCGTGATCTCCCTGTCGCGGTTCACGTACAGTTGTAGGAAGAGGGTTTGGTTTGGTACAGCTGCGTCGACAATCTCATCAAAGGAGCAGGATGCGAGCGTCGGAATCTATGCGAGTCAAAGCAAGAGACAAAAACGAGTCAATACAATGAACTTGCCAAATGGGGCGATTAATGCCCCTAAGCGGACAAGTTTTAGGAAATTTACCATTTGGATGACGCCGTGTTTGCCGGCCGCCCGGGTCAAGTTGAGTTCGCCATCAGGGTGTCCGAGCTTACCAAGGGCAGTGGCAGACTGGAAAGAAGTGACACAATTAAGGTGAGAAATGCGAAGGTCCACCCCCACAAGGGATAGTTGAAAGCTTGTCAGACATATACCACGAGGCGCGTGGGGGTAGTAGGTACGTACGATGTAGACTGGAAGCGAGGACTTGTAGCCCAAAATAGTCGTTGACCAGTTAACCACCGAGACGTCGCGCAGAACCCGCGGACGGAACCAAATCCTGTGGAGATATGGTTATTATGATATGGAATAAGGTGCGAGGGAAGGAAGAGACTTTCCTCTGATAAGCGGCACGATTCTCCCGAATGGTGATTTCATCGTCAGAAGCAGAAGAATAATACGCCCATGCTTTAGGGGGGAGGATAGCTTTTGCGACGGCCTAGGCATAGGTCAAGTCAGGGGTCTTATCATCTCGACATTATGAAGTTCCGACCTCGAAGTCGTGCAGATTAACGATTTCGTCGATTGGGGGGCGCGCAGCAACCAGTGCTTGGCGCTTCTTTTCTTCCTCGCTGAGAACCTTGTCAACTTTGACCACTGTCTTGGGGTCTACCGGGCCAAGACTACGAAGAATGAACGGAGTGCCAAGGGATAGCAGAGATAGAAGCGTACTGTTTATGTTTGGGGAGGTGCGTGGTAATTGCATCGGGAGGGTGAATGGGATCATATGCCTCGCTACAACACAAGACAGGAGCGAGTGAGAAGAGTAGACTGCCAAGGTGAAAATGAGCGTACGTGGCGTCCTTCCCTGCGTATTTGAGGATGATCCTGCTGCCACCGGGATGTTCTTGTCGACAGAATGAGAAGTGAACACACGTGAAGTGGCGCACATATGACCGTACCTGGCAGGAATTCTGTTACATCGTATACATATCCGTGTACGATGATCCAGCAACTGTCTGGGCTCGCGTGTTCTGCGACTGTCTGGGCGGATATGAGTGACATCTTCGCGGGGTGACCAGTGACTACACACCACATGTGTTTATCTACAGAGACGGAACGGAACGGCGTGCACTACTCGTCGTCCACCGTGCTCGGTGTTTAACCGGGGTGAGAGAGACTTGGACGAGCGGACTCGAGTGCCATCCGGTTTTTCGCTCTAACACCGAAATCCCATCTGAGATCCCGAGATATCTTAGTCAGAGTCCGCATTTCCATATCAGGAAATCGGCGACTCCTCCGCTCAACGTCCGGAGGGGGGTCGAGTCTCACCACGTGGGATTGCGGCAACCCAGAGACTCGTCGGTCCAGTCGACAGTCCCGTACGTCGTAGTGACGTTCAGGGTTGCAATACGCTTAGACGAGAAACCGACGTCAAAGCCCTGAAACAGAGTACGGCTAAGCCATCCTGGCTCGGTGGCTTGTCAAAGAAATCACCATTTCGGTCTTTCTCCTAGTCAAGTGACCCGGCGCTCTGAGGAAGAGGCAAGTGGCGGCTGGTAAGGTAAATTCCGCAGCGTGGAGTTGTTGCTCCCATCTTCGGCGTTTCTTGTCTCAACTTGATGCTATCAACCTTTTTCCGCTTGGCTGGCGAAACGGGATCGGGGTATACGTAACACCGCTTTAACCCTTTCTAGATTCACAGGTGCCCGCCTGTGTCGGTTGGCTAAGTATCGTGCAACCCGTATGTACGAGAAAAAAAGGAAAAAACAAGCTCTCGAGCGAGCCTACAAATACCCCCGCTTCCTCTCTCTTCACTCTCCCCATCGGACCTCTCACCTCCAAACCACTCTTCTAATTTCCCCCCCTGTGTATAATCCACCACGCCTTTCCTACCTACCGTACTCATTAGTCTCCTGAGGAAAATGGCCCCCGGTCTCGACTACTACAGGAGCCCAGAACCGACAGAAGCACCTGTAGTTCAGGTCGTCGCTGTCGATCGTTCTTCGTCCGAATCTTCCTCCACCACTGACTCCGAATCTGCCGACTGCCGTCTCACTCTTTCTCCCGAACGCCCGCTGCGACCAGGTGTATACTATAATTCGCGTTTGGACCCCAAGAACTTCATCGACGGCCCCCTCTCATATGATCCTGCAACCCGTCTCCGCCAAATGCTCGCTCGCCCCGGGATCGTTGTGAGTATCTTTTTTATTTTCTTACTTTTTTACTCGACGGTTGAAATCCATTCGTAGATTGCTCCTGGCATCTGCGATGGCATCAGTGCCCGCTGCGCGTTAGAAGCCGGCTTCGACTGCCTTTACCAGTCCGGCGCCGCAACCACAGCTTCCCGCCTCGGCATGCCGGATCTCGCCATCGCAACTCTCAATGATTTCGTTCAGTCCGCACAGATGGTATGTGGTCTGAGCCCCACAACCCCTGTCATAGCAGATGCCGATACTGGGTATGTCCTTCTCACCTTTCGTCGTCGCCTCAATGTCTGACGTGCACAAAGCTTCGGTGGCACTGCCATGGTGGCCCGCACGGTGTATCAGTACGCGCGTGCAGGCGTCGCTGCCATGCACATCGAAGACCAGGTACAGACGAAGCGCTGCGGTCATCTGATGGGGAAACAAGTTGTTTCGCGGGAGGAGTTTGTTACTCGCATCCGTGCGGCTGTCATCGCTCGGGATTCCATCCCAGGCGGTTCGAATTTTGTGCGTTCCACCCGCGGATCAATTATGTATTAAAAAAATCAAAACTCATTAATGTGTTGTCCATTGCAGGTAATCATTGGCCGCACTGATTCCGCACAAGTACTCGGCATGGACGAGGCAATCGCTCGACTAAAACTCGCAGCGGATGCCGGCGCAGATGTCTGCTTCATCGAAGGTGTCAAGACGGCCGAACTCCTCACCAAGACGGTCGAGGCTCTCAAGCCGAAGCCGGTTCTTGTGAACGTTATTTCGGGCGGTCTTACGCCATCCTTTACCTGCCAGGAAGCCGAAGCACTTGGTGCAAAGATTATCAGTAGGTTTTTTTTGCCAACTGGTGAAGTGGCCCAGGCTCATTTTTTTGCGTAGTCTTCTCGCTAGTTTCGTGTGTTGCCGCCGTCCACGGGATTCGGGCTGCTATGCGGTCCCTCAAGAAGACCGGCACCGACTTTACCTCTGCGCAGGGAATGGATCCGAAAGCGTTCTTTGAAGTCATGGGTGCGCATGATTTTTTTTTGTACGCTTGAGCTTTATTCTAAAGGCAACGAAAGGTCTCCACGATGTTGTCGAGCTGGATGCTCGGGCGGGTGGCAAGGCCTTCGAACAAGTCTAGATCCTTCGTTTAACTTTTTCCCTTGCTGGATTTTCTCATTCACTCTCGTTTTCTCTATTTTGGCATCTCGGCATAAAGGGCGAGGTTGTATAAAAGGAATATGGCATCTTGCACATCAGTAACACTGGTATCTGAAGTAGACTGCTCTCTCTAATCATCTTGCAATGCACATTACCTCCGATGCACGCCGGGATATCGCCCGTACTCTGAGCAAGTCATTACTGTAAACTCGCAATGGCTCCGACATCGGATCCCGCTATGTTCGGTGTGCAAAAACCCGTTCTGTGGAACTGTATACGTAGCCTTACCGACGTTGGACCTGGGTAGGGTCACCACATACAAATGTCTCGCTAACAAGGTAGTCGAGCTACCCAGGTCGATAGGATGGCCGCGGCCTTTCATTTACGTGCAAGACTTGTGGCTCCGTCAATATATGCCAAAAAAGGAAATCCTATATTTACGCAAACTCGATGCTCCCCGCGAGCCAATCGACGAGGGGCAGATCGCCAATCAAGGATTAACTTATTCGGGTGAACCGAAATGGTCCCGTCAGGGTCATCGTCGATTGAGTCACCGCCGGGTTTGGTAGTTTGTTTTGACACGGACACGTGCTGAACCTTGCACGAGGGTACCTCAACTTGGGATCCCTTAACTTGGTCTGAACAATCCTCATTTCGTTTAGCACAGTGTACACCCTCTCATCAGTTAACGGTGTGGTCATGACACGTCGCCGTCGATGATGATAATTTATTTATCTATCCTTGCACTTCCGACCATTTCTCTGATTAGGTAAGGTATTGGGGGGTTGAAGGAGGGGTTGAGTCGGCGGACCGTCGGCGCCGTCAGTGCCGGTCGTCCTCGTGGAACTTGCGGAGAGGCTGGAACGTGAGTCAGGATTTCTCCACCCCGGGTATTACTCTGCCTTATCTCTCTGGCATCCACTTTCTCACTCAACTCACGGCACTGCACCACGCCCGCCAAGAGCAAAAGTTCATTTTCCGCTCTAACGACGCATTTTCTCTCTTGTATCTCTCCGGAAGAGAAAGAGAGCCGGAAAAAGAACGATGCATTCAGGGTCGAATGGTCCAGTAAATGTCGGTGGAGTTGGGTCGCAAGCCAAGAGGCCACTTACAACGCAAGAGGTGGCAGCGCACAGTTCCCGCGAGAGTTGTTGGATTATCGTCCATGGTGTGTGTTCATGCCTATCGTCGATCTTCTCCCTAGGGTTTTTGGGAAACTTGCAGAGAACGCATGTTGACTTGGCTGTAATGTGATGTAGGGAACGTGTATGACGTGACAGACTTCCTAGATGGTATGTCTCCCATCCTCCTCACGTCAACTAACGACTCAGCCATACGGAACGTGTACAGATCACCCTGGCAAGCCTACCCTCACATCTTTAGCTTTCAATCTCATAACCGGACCATATAGGCGGGAGCAAGGTTATCCTCAAATACGCAGGCAAAGACGCAACGTTCGTCCCTCTTTGGGTATCGAGACCGTATACGAAGTTCAGAATGGCTGAATCGAGAACGTCGCTAACAGGAAAGAATATGACCCTATACACCCTCCTGATGCTATTACGACCAATCTCAAACCGGATAAACAGTATGTAGTTTTTGTTTTTGTTTTTGCACTTCTCGCTCCTTACTGTCTCCATCCTCCATGCTCCGGCTTTCGGTAATGCCGCTATTGACTTTTGAATGAAAAAACCATAGCCTCGGCCCTATCGACCGCAGCACGATCGACCAGACCAGCTCGGATGATCCGATGAGCGAGGAAGAGCGGGCGAGACAGGGACGGATCAACTCACGCCCGAGGCTTTCGGAGATCCTGAACTTGCATGATTTCGAGGTGCATCGGTCTTCCGCATTGTTTTCTTGTGTGATGGATATTCATTCATGATTGCGTGAAGGCGGTTGCGAGACAAGTGATGCCTGAGAAGGCATGGGCATACTATTCGTCCGCTGCAGATGACGAGATTACGCACAGGGAAAACCATGCTGCATTTCATAGGTACGCGTCTTGCTAACTCGGCGCTTCCGCAAGCAGGCGTACTGGATCGTTTACAATCGTCATGCCTCAGAATATGGTTCCGACCGCGCATCCTCAGAGACGTGACGAAAGTCGACTGGTCGACGAGGATATTGGGACATCAATCCAGTATGCCAGTTTACATCGTAAGTCTCGGCAGTACAATGCGTATGTGAGGAAGAGACCCTTGATAACGCAATAGACGGCCACGGCGTTGGGAAAGCTTGGCCATCCCGATGGCGAGCTCAACCTCACACGCGCCGCAGCAAAACACGGGCTCATTCAAATGGTATGTATGTAAGGGATCCCCTCCCATTCTTCCGTGCGACTGGAAACCTGCACCAATTTACAGATTCCGACATTGGCGTCCTGTTCGTTCGACGAGATCGTCGACGCTGCCAAGGTGGCCCAAGTCCAGTTCTTCCAGTTATACGTAAACAAGGACCGTTCAATCACGAAGCGAATAGTGGAGCACGCCGAGGCCCGTGGAATCAAAGCACTCTTTATCACTGTCGACGCGCCGCAACTTGGCCGACGTGAGAAAGATATGAGGCAGAAATTCGATGCAGAGGATCCTTCCGAGGTGAGTAAGGCAGGACAAGGAAACGTGGACAGGTCGCAAGGTGCAGCGAGGGCCATCAGTGTGAGTTTCGTTTCGATATGGTTGCTTGTAGGTTCAAACATAACGAGCTCATCGTGTTTCGCATATTGCGTAGTCATTTATCGATCCAGGATTGCAATGGGCAGACCTAGATTGGTTCAGGAGTATCACAAAGAGTATTAGGTCAAGTTATCTCGACTCTTGTTGGACTCATTTTCCGTTTTTGTAGTGCCCCTGATCCTGAAAGGCGTGCAGTGTTGGGAGGCAGGCGCAACTCAAGTCTCGCACATTGTTCAGACACTGACTTGTCCTACAAGGATGCTCTCGAAGCTTACGACCGCGGCGTTGCTGGCGTTGTCCTCTCCAACCATGGTGGACGCCAATTAGACTTTGCCCGTTCGGGTGTTGAGGTCCTCGCGGAGGTCGTTGCACAGCTAAAGGAGAAACGCGGTCTCAAATTCCCGAACGAAAAGTTTCAATTGTTTGTGGATGGCGGCGTGCGTCGCGCTACGGATGTGATCAAAGCCGTCGCGCTCGGGGCTACTGCTGGTAAGCTGCGTCAGTCATCGAGCGTCCCACGCATTCTCACGTGATTCGTTAGTCGGAATTGGCAGACCCCTCCTATACGCTTATTCCTCTTACGGACCAGATGGAATCGATAAGGCGCTGCAGATACTACATGTGGGTGTTGGACTATACCTAATGAGTACTGTTCGGTGTGTAGTAAAACTCACATTCTTTTGTACTGTGTATGTCATATCACAGGACGAATTCGAGATGAACATGCGTCTCCTCGGAGCGCGCACGATAGCAGAGATCGTTCCGGAGATGGTAGACGCCTCCAACATACACACGCATGTGGTCCCCGTTCCAATGGATAACCTATATGAGGGTAACTGTACGCCAAAGCCATCTATTCCGGTCCCGCTCCTTCCATTCTATAAATCCATGTGGCGTACACTGCATATGCCCACCCTATCCCAATCCTTTTACCTTCCATTCTTCACAATGAAAATGGTAGACTGACTACGACCTAACGCATTTCTCTAGATGAAAAGCTTCTTGGTGCCCGTCTCAGGGATGTCAAATCCAAGCTATGACATGCTTCTTATCATATTTGTCAAGGTCATGATGGTAGAGCAATGGTATTGCTGTATGTTACCCCCTGACCAGTGAAGGTTAGACTCTATTTGGTCACCTGCGGGACGGAGCCCACCGGACCGCGTGCGTGCCATGCTGTACGACGGTGACGATATATCCAAATGCATAATGCTCTTTCTGCAACATTGGATCCATCCTTTCAGAGACTCTCGGCTGTAAAGCGGCGTTCAGGAAAGAATGTAATGCTGCGTGTAATCGGATGCTGGAAGGGAGTCTTTAGTTTAGTCTATGCCAATCAAGGAGGCGACATTGTGACGGGAAATCTCCATCTTATCAGTTGGATCAGCATCGTTGGATCCCAGATAACCGATGAACTACGTAAGTAAGGTCCTCTACATAATTAGGCATTCAATGTGAAGTGATGAACACTTCTGTGTAGCTTTGCATTGTTATGAGTGATTGCTGCAAGCAGAACTCATGGGATGTGCAGCGTCGTATCCACCACTGGGGACAAGACCATTGACTTCTGAGGTCAACTGGCATGAGAACGTCCAACTACTGAAAGTGTAAACACTGCATGTTGTCGAGACAAAGGAACTCCTAAAAGGGATTCACTACTCGTAGATAAGGTGACCGCTACGATACATAAAGTAAAGCGCACTGTTCAATCAACCACGCGCACACATGTATGTACCAACTATTGTTTGAGATAACGTACATACCTCCGTGCACGTTCCACAGGAGAAAACGCGACATACCCCAAAAGGACCCATCCACTCGACCGGTGATTTCGCTTATAATCACGATGTTTTAATATTTCTCCTACATGTCTTGGTCGGAGCCGATGGCTCGTTTTTGAGTACATAGCATCGCGTGACACTGGCATATCGTCTTTTTCTAATGGCTGCCCGAGCAGGAGTTTGACAAGAGTCAGGCCGGCGGACATATAGATAACCATCCCTCGGCAGAGTGAAGGGTAAAATAGCCTCAGCGTACCTTATTCGCAACTAGTTTGCTTCCAGAATGTGTCCGGCCTGCCGCAGTTTCCCGAAAGTGGATCATCTCTTGTGTCCATCAGAAGTGACGACCAGTGTCATAGCACTGTCGCGTAACCACTGACCCCCATCGGCCGGACTATACTTAATCGTCTCTGATGTTGCGGAATAACGTTCAAGGGGTACACGTGATGCATTGAAGCACTAACCGATGTTGCAATTGCTTGGTTCACATGCTAAAGCTGAAAGTGTCCTCGTATCACAAGGTTGGGTAGTGAACGTACCAAGATCTAGTGATGCGGATGCATGATCATTGATCAGTACTTACGGATGTCTCAAAGGGGCTCCATACCATGGTTCGCGCCGGGCATCCGAGTTTGCCGCAGTGTGGGGGTTATTCGGAAGTGATAAACGGAGGCTCTATACAAGGGATTGAAGGGCCTTGCGGCCGTTATGTTGAGTGGTCTAATCACTCCCTACTGAAGACACGGAAACTGCTGACCTTGCAGGAGTTTCTTAGTCGCTGGCAACTACAACATATAGAGGTAGGTCAGTGAGTAGCACAAAACTTAAGCACTTATCGTGCGAAGTACCCCGTTGGCGCAAGGTTCGACCTGGCATAAGCGGTTGCTCGGTGGACCTTTCCCAGGAACGACTGATGGGAGACAATGTCAGACATCCTGGACCTCATCGGGTATTGATGCGCTCGACACGAGGTCGAGTGCACACGGTCCTCGAGTCATGGACGACGACACTACTACACTTCCATGAACTGCGACTGAGAAGCCGTGGTAGGTAGCAGGGCAAAATGCGCTGGCTGTACATCGAGGAGCTCCAAGCCTCCATCGAGAATTCAGGGTAGTATGAGGCCAGCTCTGCTGACGGGAAGTTACGTAGCATTGGGAGGGGCAGCCGCTTCTGTGGTTCAGTGTCAAAAATAGCTAAGCTGAGCGATACTTCATGATATTGGGGTTGGTGGTTCGCCATTCGTGTCTAAGTTCTGCTGAGTCATCGACGTTTTCCATAGTTCGTAAAACGTGTTTCACTAAGTATCTCCAATAGGCACATGGACGTCAATATCTTCGCGGATCAAGGCGGAGTTATTGGTTTTCGGTAGAGGAGACTGGCCTCTATACGACATCGCTCATGACCAGGTAAGGTCAAATGTGATCCATGAACCCATCTCATAATGACCGCAGTGTGAGAGGGAATGTCCGCTATTATCAACCAACGTTCGAGTACTCCATATTGAGATGCGACATAACACGAGAACGGAGGACATACGAATAGACACTCTAGATATTGCCACGACCCCAACGTTCCACCTTCCTACGAACTCTGCGCAAGATTGGTATCACAGAAGTTCTTGGTGCACATTAAAGTATCTGCTCAGGCGTTCCAGGCGGGAGATAACATGGATAGGATCGAGGATAACTTACCGCACTACCCTCCCGACCGCTTTACATGATCCTGCGCCGCCCGCTTCCCATTTGACAACCCACCGACCTATCACATCATTATTTGCGTTGAGAGTTTCTGCCACTGTTTCTACCTCCCCTGGCGCACCAGCTTTGGCCGCTGTTGTGGGTTCCTCGCTAGGGGAAGGTAGTTGTACCTGGTGAGCAAGCTCCCATTTCGCGAATGGTCGTTTCGTGTCGACGAGGAAGTCAGCATCGTACACACGCGTGGT
Organism: Pisolithus albus; assembly: GCA_024613165.1. Classification (NCBI taxonomy): domain Eukaryota; kingdom Fungi; phylum Basidiomycota; class Agaricomycetes; order Boletales; family Pisolithaceae; genus Pisolithus; species Pisolithus albus. The sequence continues at coordinate 218,938 of JANFAB010000107.1, forward strand.
GAGCTTCCTCAGTGTCAATGTAAGTGTAGTCATTTCGATGCCTTCGATGCCACCATTCTCGGCAGGGTTAGTCTGCGGAGGTCAACGACATATGGTGCACCTGACCAGCCCACCAAGGCTTGTTGAGACGCCACTCGTAGTCAGAGCTGTTCGGCCAGGACGATGCGTGCTGACATGGAAGTG